>WURS02474424.1:5035412-5070931 GCA_011762765.2 Rhinocypha anisoptera
CAAACCACAATTGATTCATTTTTTTCATGAGTTAAATGATTTCTTTGCTGTTCACATTTTGTAATCCAGTGGGTCAGAGGATTTCTTTTTTCAAAAGGTCAACTATTTTGTTAGTTTGCATGGCCAAATGGTAATTAAACCCATGAAATGTTTTTGTAGCACTAATTTTCGTTCATTGCATTACATATTATTGTGGCTTGTCTTTATTTTCCTGTTTCTGAAGAAAATTCTCCCACTGGACACCAGGCAGTCGGACGTACATTGACTGGAAGGGCGATTTTTTAAACTTCTTCAACACAGGCATGTGTGCACATACATTAAATGAGTTATGATGATATTTCTTAAGAGTAGCATAAAAAAAATTTTCGTGACAAAATAAAATTTTATCTACCTATAAAAATATAATTATTGTCAGTCGAACCAGTGTTCTTTGTTTTTTCATGAATGTGTAGGTTTCGATGCAGTGCCATTTAGTCCGTATAGCCGATCAATCGGAATAAAAGAACATATGGAGCTGTGAGCTAGACTTGCAGACAGTGGTACATAGGACACTGCCTTGGGTACATATGAACATATGACACTGCAGGAGGCATAATATGTAATATCAAGATGTCTCTCAAGATTCATGCTATCAATGGATGTTATAAACAGTCATTACAGCTTGTGCGCTATAAAAACCTATGCTGATAATAATAAATATCAAGTATTGTCAGAAAAACAATATTTCAATGAACTTGTTAATCATCTGATACATAAAAACTCCACACATATGGGTGATTATGCATCTGTCATTTTGGATTGTTATTGAACTAAAGAAGTTAACACCATCAAACAGGTCCACTAAGTAATGATATGGAGCCCCTAAGTTTATTAAATTTGCCATGCCTATCTTGACGAAGTTTGTGAAACTCATAGTTTTTCATTTTTATTGACTGTGCAAAATGCTTCAAAGTAGCCCCTTTATATATGTAGAGGTATGGCGGAGTAAGGACATTTGTTGACCTTAATTCCAAGGTAGGTAAAGGTGAAAAACAAATGGCAAGACTAGTAGATTAGCAGGTGGTAGTTTTTGCATGCATCAAGAGCCAATAAATAAGCCAGCTGGTATTAAAAGAATTGAAATAGAATTTCTAAGTTTGAGATAAAATATTAATCATAATTAAATTAGTAAGCCACTTCTCAATATGCCATTAATTTTAAACACTACAGGCTATAGTATTATTACATACCGTCCATCCTGAATGCTTTGGTATATCTTCTTTGCCGTCTCCAAAAATGCTTCCTCAACATTTTGTCCCCTATAATGAAAAAAGTATGCTCTTTTATCTGTTCCGATTAAAGTTAATAATAGTTTGAGTCTCACATAGGTTGCAAGGTCTGTCAAATACCCAAATTAAGGATAAATGGTAGTTCAATATGCAAAAAAACAATGTGGTGAGAGGTCAAAAAATAAAATAACAGCAAATGAACAATGTTCATAGCCATTTACTCAAGTATATGGTTTAAATATTAATAAAACAATATTTGTACTGAATACTTCCTGATAATAAATGAATCAGTAATTTCAAAAACAGTACATGTCCAAAAATCTCATTTTTGAGATAATCACTAATGAAAGTTTTAATAATGTGATATTCGAGACTTGTAAACTTCAGAGGCATAGTAACCTCAGAAAACTTTTTAATCAGATCTCACAGGTGCCCTTCTATGTCTACTGATCCTTAAATTCAAATTCATGCCAACATTTTGCAATATGAAAATAAAACATGCTAGACTTGTACTCTTTTTCATTTCATCCATCAAACAACATAGAAATGATAAATAATTTATTAGAAAAATTTGTTAATGTATTTTGAGTGTTTAAAATAAAACTAAACATGCTTATGGCTTTTAAAGTTTTTTGTATAGCGATGGTCACCAATCTAAAGTTTATAATGTCCTGATGTATTATACTTTTTTCCATAAATGGGCTAAACACTTTTCTACCTTCTTAAATAAATTTTTCTTACTGAAAGAGTAGGTAAACACAATCACTTCTTCTTTCTGCTCTTTTAATAGTAATAAATAATAATTTTAATATAATGTAATTCTAACACACAGAGGAAATCTCACAGGATTTGTTTCTTCAATTGTGCTCCATGGAAGCCTTCAAAGCGTACTAAAACTAAACATGCTGAAACAAGGAAAACACTTGGTCATTCCAAAAAATACTTATAATTTGCTGTAATGTGACCTAGGTTTACACTATACATGTCATCAACTGGACCTGTTGATGACATATATTGCTGAAACCTAGGATATGTTAAAAAATAAATTTGCATGTAATTACCAAGTGTTTCACTCATTTCAATATGCTGAGAAAATTCCATACAGTTATGCCTAAGATAATGAATTTCATAAAACTAAAAAGTTTAAAACATTATTATTTACATTTGACAGCTCATACAAACTAAAATAGTAATTAAAATATATTGAAATATAAAATTATTAAAAAGTATGGAACTTTATTATCATCTTCTTTGGCAGCTGGAATTGCATTCCAGTAATTTGTTCATAGAACAGAAATGCCTTGCAAGGAATACATTGCAGCAATTTCATCACATCAATTTTTTTCATACATTGCCATGGGTTCTAAATAGGCTGTAGTGACAGTAAGTCTTTGATTAGCCTTGGGTTTCACCAATTTAAAAGTTTAATATGTTAAACTACCAAGTTAGTCATAGGACTTTATATACTCAGAAAGAAGTCCATTGTAAACTAACATTCTATAGCTGGCCACTACAAACCTTTCCTGCAGTCCCACATTGCTTATGGCTTTTGAAGTTTTTTGTATACAGATGGCCACTAATCTGAAGTTTATAATGTCCTGATGTATTATACTTTTCATCATAAATGGCCTAAACATTTTTCTACTTTCTTAAATAAATTTTTCCTACTCAGAGAGTAGGTAAACACAATCACATTTTCTTTCTGCTCTTTTAATAGCATTAAAATCAAAATCACATGCCATAAATGAGTGACTATGCACCTGAAAATAGTGATCGACCTTGTCAAATCTTTTTCTTGCCTGCAGGGTCATTAAAAATCTAAAAATATATTATTACGGCTTCAACCAGGGCATGAATCAGAAAAAGGTGCAGTCTCTTAACCTCAGGTAAGACTTTAGTTTGTATATAATGTAATGATGTTATTATTTTATGTTAATTTAAGTTTATGTTAATTATATTGATAATTATATTATTAGTTTTATTATTAATATGCTTTGTACATTGTACATCAGGTGTGTTTATGTATATACTTGTATGTCATATATGTATTTGATGTATTCCAGTGTCCAATGTTTTGGTGACTTCTTAGGAATTGAAACAATAAATAAATAAATATAGTATGTATATGAAGCTACATGCCTCAGTGGGCCCTTTATTAGACTCCCCCTTCCTGATAAACATAACAGTATCCTGTGTTTTCTTTCAGGTTATGAATTTCAAATATATTCAACTGAACTTTAAACACACAACTAGCATAAAAGAATAATGAAATAACAACTGAGTATAAAGAAACAAATGTGCATGTTCAAACTAAAGACAAGTGCTTGTAAGTTGGTGCACTAATGAGTGGGAAAACAGTACTAGTCCTGGGATTGTACTGTTTTTCCACTCATTGAACAGCTGCACTAGCAGAAACACCAATACAATTTAATCAACTCGTGCTTTCTTAATTTATTCTTTTTCATATCTAAAGCAATTTTAGCATAAAATATAACTAAATTTGTACTAATACTGTTTTTGAACTCAATGATTCAAATACATTTACACTATACCAAACATTAATATAAGAAGAGTGTGAAACAGGAATGAAAAGAGTGACTGACTTTGTAAGGAAGGAGTTTAAGTCAATGGGGGGAATTCAAAGGAAGCCAAAATATTGAAAGTAGGTGATAGATGCTGAAGTATATAGGGGTGTTTTACACAATGAAAAGAATATTAGCTAAAACAAAAGGAGAGAGTCACACTTTGGTTGACGTAAAACAAGAGAAAAGAAGGCAATAATGCTAGCCAATCAATTTAGTTTGGGAGAAAGGGGTCTAAAAGCCCACTATTCTACTGTACAGTAATAAATTTAAATGTTGATTGTAGTTCTGATGGCAAGTGACAGACACATTTAGATAGGGGACCAGTTGTTCTTTCTTTGTCACCTATATAATGTTATTTTTGAACATTTGGTTTACAATGTTATAAATGGAGGTTTCTTTCGCATTGTCCCATCTATTATGACAACTGTTTAAGGACAGGAAAGAAGTTTCTTCTGAGATTTTTAAAAATTGGCATTAATGTCTGAAGGAAAAAGAGGAAACTTTTATATTCTGGGATCTTTTTCATTCATGGTTTAAAATCCGTTATATGTACCAATTTATAGAAGTGTAAACCTAAATAAATCTAAACCTGAACTTTTCACTACTCTATAAAGGTTTTATTCTAACTTAACTAATTTTATTGTATTTAGGAAATTTAATTACAAAGAAAAATCTAACTTAACAGTGATGAAAAAAATTTGAGTAATTTCAACCCTAAGACTCCACATCATGTATGTAGCATAAGCCAAAATTATTCCAACTATTTGAAATCATGAATCACCCTGATAGCATTTTCTGTAAAATGATCTCATTTTCCATGCTAAAGTTTCCACTACCATACACAGCCATGCTTCCCATCTCAACCTGGCATTGACCTGCTTCCCCACAGGGTAAGTGACCATCAACTGTTTTGTTCCCTCCCACCCCCTTTCCATGCCAATGCAAATTTATATTCCACTGTGGTATAAACAACCTACCCCTTGAACCACATGTACCTTCCATCCAAGCCCAATCCCCTCCCCTCTCTTCTTTGCCATTACCTATTTATATGGCTCATGCTGGACGACTGGACAAAACACCTTGATACTGGCACTAGGTGCCGAAAACATTACTAATGAATGCAAAATAAGCATGTAAATGTACCTAAAAATAAGAATTCAAAGTTATTTCATGATGTATATCAACTGTTTTCACCAAGTGACTTATGACAATATCTCTTCTAAAAATACACAACTTGCAGAGGGGAACCAAATTACATTATACAGTTTGTTTTCTTATTTCCCTTAACGCTGTTATGTAAACAAACAATGGCCCAACCCCCAGGAGATGTGGCTGAAAAACAAATAGAAAGAATGTAATAGATCACCTACAGATTCATTTAGCTTAAATTGACTTGTTGGTCAAGTAATTTTGGATGAGTATCTGAACTTTTTAGTCATTAAATACTCTTCACTTTCCTTCTGAGCTTATACTGGTTCACCCCTGTGACATTACATGAAAATCTAATTGGATTAAATCAACATGAATTTTAAAATGACCTAAACCAACCGGCAACCAATCAACAAAAACTAAATATCATTATCGGTCTGATAGATGGCCTAAGTATGATAACTTCCTCTAAATTTGCCCATAGACTATGTTTTACAACCTAAAATAATAAACCAGAGGTTCTGTTTGGTAATTTTTGTCAGTACACTATATCATGAACTGTAATGTAACCTCTTCAGCTGCCACAGCCTCGTTCTCTCACAACGTTTGTGTTCAGAAGAAAAGTAGAAGGGGGATTCTTTCCTTCAAGTTCTGGCAAGGGTATAGCACGTATTGGATGCTTGTAATCTGAGATGACCTTTATAATGTGTTGCCAATTGGAGCAGTGGAGATTCATTTGACCATAGTTAATATATTTCATATGGAAATATATCCAAAAATGCATTCCATATTTACTTTCTTTGAAATTTTCTGATAAATTGGATACCAAACAGTATGCAAATACCTGATTTACAACCTTCAGGCTACCAAAAATAACAGAATGCATTCCTCAAACTCACCTGAGGGTCGTTAACCATTTCAAATGACCATGGAAAGTGAGGCCCTATACTGGAGCAATAAAAAAGTGTGACCTTTCTCAGAAAAGATGGGCCATAAAATTTGGAGAGGGACTAGAGAGGGTACGAAGGCGGCAGCCAAATGCATAATAACATATTCTCTATATTTGTCTCTCAAAACGAATAAACATTTTCTACAACCAAGCGGTTAAACATAAAGAATAGTTTAAATATTCTTAACTTTAAGGGAAAATAACTCAAAATACAAATCTTACGTTTTAGCACTAGCTTCCACAAACATCAGTCCATTTTCTTCTGCAAACTTCTCTGCCTCCTCATAAGTAACATCTCTTTGAGCATCTAAGTCACATTTGTTACCTATAAGAAATATCACCTGAAAGAATAGACGTTTAAAATAAGCCAAGAACAATTTCTGAGAAAAATTGGTCAGAGTAGTAAAAGGATAAAGAACAATGACTCACAGCATATATCATCCAGAAACAGTTTAAAAACATAATATATACACCAATAGTGTGAAACTACAAGTATGCATTCAATTGTTTAAAAAAAATGCCATTAGCAATGAAGTAATAATACAACAGAGGCTATAAAAAATCTTATAATTATAACAGGGTTTTCCAATTGCCTTTGTGATAAGCAAATAAGTGGTTTTGAGTTGTATACATTCTCTCATACTGAATTTGCTTTGTGCAATGTTCATCCTAATGTCTCATTGCATTTTCTATTCCAGTTCAAATAAGAGCTCATATATTTTTTCTTTCTGTGGTCTACCATTAGCCTTTGTTTCTACATTATGTGAAAAGGTTAACCTTTTTCCTTAGTCTATTTTTCTAATCATAAATGTGATTCCAATTTATGAAAGCACCACACTCCACACAGATTTTAGGCACCACTTCCATCACTACGACCATATCTTCCTTTATCAAAACAGTTACCACTTCATTTATACTTTCATGGCTTCATCATTCTGCCACTTTATACCCATCTAACTCCCTTCATTTCACGTTACCCTGCTTCTGAATTATATAAAATATCTCATCAGCCATAATTTTTGTAGTTAAGTCTAAGGTATTTGTTTTTGGAACTTCTGAAACATTTCATAAAAATGTTTATATGCACTTGTAAAAACATGCAAGTTACTTATTTATTGTTATTTCATTATCAGGTTTTACACATATAAGAGAGTTAACACACAATGAACAAAAAATGAGAGGACAATAGTTGGGAATTAATATGGATTAGCTTAAACTATGGCTGATGAAATTGGTACTTTATTATTGTGGTGAAAAAAGAAGCTGATGAATTATATGATTCCATGATGATATTTTTTAATTAATGAAATATATACTTAACTGGTGTGAATTCAAAAAACTTAGATTAAAGTTGAGTTAAATGCCAAAATTTGTATTGAGGCTAAACAAATATTGAAAAACCTAAAAATCCCTCTTCATCTCATCATACTCCACACTCAAAATCATTCCATATAAAATCCCTATTCTTTTCATACCATTATACTTGTCTTAAACCACCTCTGAATACTCCTTCCATTCATTTTTTCTTTTATAAGAATTAAATACAGTAGACAACCGTTTTATTAAGGGTTCACAATACAATGAATTCACTTTATCAAGAAGATGGTTAGTCACTTTGAAAACTCAATTTGATTATGTGCATTAGTATTCATTCAATTATTCAGGAAACATTATATTATTTAACAACTTATTTACCTTCACAATATTTGTAACCAAATATGCGATACCTATCATCTATATTAGCCAATACAAAAAAATCGTCAACAATGCATTACCAGGAATCAGTGTGTAAACAAGCTCACTTAACGATAATTTCACAATATACTCATTCCTGCCGTTTCCATAAAATAAACTACTTTCGCAATAACAAATATGTGCAATGTAAATTTTAATAGCATCGTGTGGGTCTACTTTTTTCAGATAACTAAAAAACAAAACATTCCCCTAGCCGGAAAATTTCTTAACATGTCGAACCTTTCTGTTACAGAGCTACTTTGAATTTCCTTTCACAAATGTAAAACCAAACTGACAAAACTAAACGCATGATTTTAATTAAAACCTTGATTCTATGAAATTGTCTAGCATTAACTACAGACATCTTCTGACGTTACCTAATTTTGAGGAGAACATAAAAAGCTATACAAATTATTCATTAGTGGGCAATCAAAGCTGTGAAAACATAAAAAACAATATCCCCAACTAATTAAAGACTAAATTTAGTTAATGCACAGACCAACAATTTTCTCACTCTGAGGTGAAAGGACTTACAGTACTGGGGTTGGTCAAGTTTCGTGTATCAGTCAACCAACTACTAAGATGATTGTATGTAGATCGGCGGGTAATGTCGTAAACCATTAGGGCACCAGCAGCTCCTCGGTAATAAGATCTATTAATAAATATTTAAAAGTAGTTGTAGACAACAAAATATTTAGAACAAAAAGAACAAAATTTCCAGTAACCATTCATTAGCGAATAAAACATTTACATTATTTACGCAATATTTTAAAGCAGATTAAACATACTAGAATACCAGAATATATAATATGTACCGTTAGCAGTTTTTTGCATAAAGCCATTCAATGACTGACCTTAATCCTTTAATAAATTATTCCTAATAACTTTTATAATTTTTACATTAAAGCGAGAGGTGGCAGTCTTTAGTTTATACATAAGTATGCATGACTCATGCTTTAGGATTTATCAGTAATGAAATTACTGGAATACTATGACGTAAGCAACACAAAACTGATACTGAGACAATAGGAATCACATAAATATATCATACCTTGTTACAGCTCTAAACCTCTCCTGGCCCGCAGTATCCCAAATCTGCAGCTTAATTTTTTGTCCTGACACTTCTATGATCCTTGTCCCGAATTCGACACCAATAGTATGAGGGCAGTCAGCCATAACTAAAATTAATGCCATACATATACTACATTTCTGCTCTCACTTAAAGCATCTGATAATTGACACGTATTACACATATCTATGCTTACATTTTTTCTCGGTGAATTGATGTAATAGACATGATTTTCCGACCCCCATATCTCCAATGATGATGTATTTAAAGATGTAAGAGTAATTGTACGGACCAGCCGACATTATTATATCTATACTCAAATGCAATTTCCTGTTTTAGCCGCTGAAACGAATAGCACTCTGAAAATTAGACAACATTAACAGAATTTGTCAATAAAAACAACATGGCTGACGATCACTGAAACGGATTACTGGGGAATGTTACATTTGATAACTAAAGAGATCACAAAAAATTGAAGTGGCTCACACTGACAACAAAGAAGTCTATTGTATGAAAATACGCCCAAATTAAACTTGTCGATAAGAACTCAAGATGTCGTAAACGACGACCGGGCACTATAAGTCATAATCCGATTCAGTATAAACATAAAGTTCCTTACGTTAGTTTTTGATCGAGATTAAATTACATCATTCTACAAATTAGAAACATACCAACAGATGCCGAATGTAAAACGCATTAAGGTAACAATGCAGTTCAAAGGGAAATTAAAATACGGGACTTAAAAAACATAAGACAAAGAGCTTAAGCACAATACCTTATTTAATACTGCTAGAGTGAAAATGCAGCGAAAGACCAATTAAATAAAGGTAATATATAGACTTCTAAGTAAGTGTCAAACACGCTCCAACTTTTCTAAGTTAACAAGGAAAAATATGGCAGTTGCCGTAAGGTTGTCATCGGTAGGCGGAACTGTTCTATCGCCAGAAGCTAGTCAAATTAAAGTAGGCTACTGATTTAGTTGATAATTATAAGTCTCAATATCATAAATATATTTATTAAATTATGATAATGAATTTCAGTTCATTAGTGTCATATACAGCGTTTTATTATTTTATAGATATCTAATTTGCTTTACGTTTCCAAACAGCTGGCAGGAAATAATTCCGTGGTTTCCATTCAAAGTCATACATGGCTTACAATAAATTAATTTCTTAAGATATTTTGACTCGAAGTTAAAATTTTCCTGTGTAAAACCCATACATGTATTTGATTGTGCGCATAGAATATAATCTTACTTCCGTGTCAAATTATTCCATCAGTTTTTACTAATGTCGATAGTTGTCTACACATTCAATGAAATGCTGCTACTTGTCTCTGAGATAAAAGAAATGTTTTTTCTTTGTAGTCTTATCATTTAGATTATATATAATTACCACGGTATACTTTTATTTCTGTGGGAACCCTACTGTCATGAAAATACTTATACAGGGGTTGAAAAGTAATTCAAATCCTTGTGTTCATTCAGCATTTGGAAGACAATTTGCAATATAAAATAACTGGTTCGTGGGAGAGTAATGTATAGCTATGAAATCAATCACTATAACATAAATATATAAGATTAATAAGCAATACACAATTCACACCCTCTCTAAAATAAGCTATCATTTATTGTAAAAATGTGATTGCTGTAAAATTGGAACTTTAACAGCCTGATGTAAAAGAAATGCTATTCAAGCGTAGAAGATTTTCTGAGTGAAAATTTCATGATGGAGAGGAATTGGTACGTGTAAAAATCTAATTTTACTTTGTCTGTTTGAACCTATTAAGAGTTTGTATCCTGTATACTTTTGTTTTCCTTGTCACTTTAGGTACGTATGGCCTAACAATATTTAAGGCTATTATTATTAACTCGGGCGACCTTTAAACTTTGTTACCATGTGAAATTTTATAATTCTTCTGGGTGGCACGCCCATGTCTGAAATTAACCATTTTTTACATTGTAAGCTAAGAATACTTGCTAGCCACATTCTCCTGATGGTTCATTTCTCCTGTAACCCACAACATGCAAGGACAAGGTGTTTTCCCTTGCCTTTTTTAGCTTCATCAGCATGGGCATGACCTCTATTTGTCTTTTTGATACTATAATTCTTATTGCTATCCCTGGTTTGTTTCCCCCATGATTTTTGAATCTTATTGCAAATAGATTATATCATATTTAGCAATTGGTTTTGGGAGTTCATAGTTAAGTTAATGGCTGCATGTTATATATAATAATATGCAGCCTATATATAAGAAATAATATAACAAACCTGGAAGACATACAGTCTTCATCATCCATATGCTGCAAAAGCCTTCGCACTTAGTTAAGTTAAAATTTCAAGTTATTATTATCACTTATTAAACTTTAGAACAGTGTATTATATCACTACATTTATTTCATTATAGAAGAATTTTCAATTTTTTACTCCCCAATGAGAGTGAAATATATCCTCTGTAATGACTTTGTAATTAATAAAAAATTCTTTAACATACACAGCAAATTCATTGATAGACCTATTATAAAAGGAAAATGCAAGTGGCATACTACTGCAGCAAGTGAAGTACATACAAATCATTTACAATAACTGAAACTAATTGAAAATAAAGGTTTTCACAAATTTATAATTGCATACATTTAGGACACTTTAAATTCTATTCTTAAAGATTATACCAATAATACCACATAATGGTTTCGAAGATGGTCTGCAGTCAGAATACAGAAATCTATGAATAGGTAGTCATCAATTCCTTCCTTCCAATTCTGTCTTGGCTTTTCAGATATCTAGGTATGCATGGTTGATTAAATTTTGATACTTGAATTGGGGATTTAATTTTAGCACCATCACTCACTTATGATGCTGAAATTGGTAAGCAGATAACTTTTGTGGTAAAAAAATGGACTGATACTTCAAGTCCACATAAGAATTCATGGCATCCTATGTAACAAAATATAGGACTTTATCACAATAGGAGGTTTTTAAATTTTAACCTCTCTAAAACTAAATCCATAAGGATTGATAATTATTAGTTGAATTTCAATTATATATATATATATATAATTGTATATATTATGTATGACTATACTCATACCAGTGTTTGAAAATCCCTTAGGGAAATTTTCAAACCTCACACATATAATGTTAATTGAAACAGTAGGTGACCATATTACATAGATAACATAATGAAATACGGTTCATTTTTATGCACTGATGTGCTAGCTTAGTTTTTTGTTCATAATTACAGAACATTTTTTATAGAAAGGTAAATTATAAAATGAAACGCCCGGATGACCTAGTTTAAAATTTAAGTTTAATTAGTGTAGATTTATGTAAAAGAATGCAGGGATGAAGTTATTTATTTGCATTAGAAAGTGCAACTTTTTCATTTCAGGTATTGCCATGGAAATTACATTTTGTTCTTCTGAACACCTCACAATACGATAAAACCAGTTATTTCCAAATAAATTGTTTTAACAAAGAAGTTACACCTAATGATAAACTGTTTGTTAACATTACAAGAGTTATTTTTAGTTGTTTACAACCCATGTTTTGCATCATCATGTTTCACCTAACAATGATGCTTTGACATTGAAACTCATGTCATAAACAATTGAAAAAAATCTCCTGAGGAATTAATAGTTTATCATTAATTATTTTAGCTGTAAATTCTTTGTCTTAACTATTTATATAACACATTATAGGCTTTAATGTATAGTGGGATATTTCAGAGAGCAAATATTTACTTTATGAAGCCTGATATTATTATTACTATACCACACACTACATAAGTACTTAACAAGACAAATGAGAAAAAATATTTCTTGAGAGAAAATCAACTTGATAAAATATTGAATCTAGCAAAAAAATATATTTTACCCCATACTTTCTTCTTTTGTGCGTGTCTATATGTACGTTTAAACTAGATAGCATCCTCCATTTTTCTCAATCCTAAGCATTCTTCTTCATCTTTCAATAACTTTTTCCTTTCTTGAGACATTGTTAATACCCAAAAACCTTCTTCTTCGTCTTTTTTCATTTATTTCCCCTACATAATCCTCCTTTGTAAACATTTTCTCATTTCCTTATGTGACCCAACAAAGATGTTTTCTCTTCAATATCATGTTTCAAAAGTTTCTCTCCTCTCACACCCTTCTGAGAGACTCCTCATTTCTTTCCTTATTTGTCCTTTCATATTCTCTAGCCTTCTCCACATCTGCATTTAAAAGTCTGTAAGTAGCTCTGTTTCATTTTTCCGATTGTCCAGCTGTCAGCTCCATATGCCACTATACTCCCTACAGACAGCTTGGAAAACTTCTTCCTTATAGCTAATGGAACTCCTCTTGTTCTTAGCACACCTTTCACCCATGAAAAAGCTCTCATTCACCAAGGTTATTCTGCTTAAAATTTTCGCAGTAAATCTTATATTCCCAGTCTTCCCAATTTCTTGAAGGATTTCAATTACTTCATTAATGTCAGTTCATCAACACAGAAAATGGTTTTTTTTTATCATTGTGGCAACATGAAAATCACAAAATATTTATTCCTTCAAAAAAGGATTTAAAAAATTTTTCCAAAATAATAGTGATATGTCAGAAATTTCTGTTTTCAAACTTCCCACTTATGTGAACCTGCCCAGGGAAAATTAAAATAATTCATAGTTCGCGGTTTGTATCAATCCGCGGTCTGCGATGCGCATGATGGAGCTCAACTATTTCTGATAACAAACCGGGGGGAATCTGGGGAGTCGACGTACACGTCATTCGGAAATTGATATTCATGCGTGCTTGCTTTATTGTGTATACATATATGAGTTTGTAATTACAATGGAAAGCCTGTATAGATTACCATTTTATGTATTAGAAGTTCCACATTTGAAGATTAAAAGACCATCATGGCTTCATCAACCTTCGGCTATGGTTATGTTTTCCTTTGTCCTGCTCTCTTATTTTTTGGTGACTGGAGGTTAGTAGTGAAATCTTTTCTATCATTAAAGAATGGATCAGAGTGATTTGAGCTCATGCTTACCTTTGTACAGGTATAATTTATGACGTGATTGTGGAACCTCCCAGTGTTGGATCGACTACTGATGAGCATGGGCATTCCAGACCGGTATGCAAAGTTTTTGTGTTTTAGGTTTTGCTTATTTAAATAAAATTTGCATAACATTTTTGTTGAAATTACAGGTAGCCTTTATGCCGTACCGAGTGAATGGGCAGTATATAATGGAAGGTCTCGCTTCAAGTTTTCTTTTCACATTAGGGGGACTTGGATTTGTTGTTTTGGACCAAACTCATAGCCCCTCTACACCGAAACTCAACAGGCTTCTTTTAATATTTGTTGGCTTTCTGTGTATACTTGTGTCATTCTTCACATGCTGGATATTTATGAGGATGAAGTTACCGTAAGTTAATTTATAACTGACCACTCTCATGCACTTTTTAATATTTGGATTAGGTTATAAAACTAATTTTTCACCTTTTCAGTGGTTACCTTCAGTCATGAGAGGAGAGGACGATATCGACTTTGAAGACTTTTAATACATCAAAATGACCTAATCCACAAAGCGCACTGGAGATTTTTGGAGTTGTAACTTTTTGTAATAAAGTAATTCGTTTTCAGAATTTTTAGATCTCATTTCATTTTGTTTCTCTTCATTTCAAAACTATCTATGCCAATTTATGAAAAAACTACGATTATAGAAAATATCGATTTTAGGAAGCCATTATACGATATTCATTCCTCAAAACTAAATCGGCGAAATTCGGGTATGTGGAAACTACGCTATGTATTTGAAGGCGAAATTTAAAACAAAGCCAAGATTGTGAGACAACAGCAAGAAGCTCCACGTAAACAAAGTAAAAACAAAAATATAAAGTTCAATAACTTAATTCCGACCGGAAATTGTTCTTGCGCGCTCTAGCGATTTGATTTGTGGGACAGTGCAGCATCAAACATGGCAGTTTCAGGTGGTGAGACAAACATTCCCTCTTCGAAGTTACCGTCGGACGACAGTATGGAGTGGGTGCCTCTGGCATTGACCCTTGTAGAATATCCACAAGGTTTGGCTAATGCTATGTACTTTTAGCTCAAGTTGGGGAATGGAAGTATATATGAGAAGTGTGCATACTGAACTGCCACCTCAAGTGGAACCTCGATAATTAAAATAGTTTTTCATGATGATTGAGTTTCTGTTCGAATCGTTTATTCTGTTAATTTTGACAGTGGGAACTTGGATTTCTTAATTTGTTCATTTCTACATTCGTAGGTGATTGGCTTGGGAAAATCTTTGCTCTGGCCAGTCTCATGCCTTTCGGGATAATTGCAGGATTCATAGCGCTGGTCCTATTCAGAAGAGATTTACACACGGTAAGATTTTAATCTACTTGGGGCCAACACCATATGTCGATTTACTTATCCAAGATTTATGGCTTTCTAAGCATGTCAATTACTCATGATCGTCAATAGGTGGTTCACATCTTTTTTTCTCGGCAACTAATGAGACTCATAAAAATTTTCAAACTCATGATGCTATACGTTTCAATATAATTGGAATTTACATTGAAGATACATATGTTCCTGGGGCAAATATAAAACCAACGATTCTAGGTTTTTGTAAATACTGAACTAGACATTTACAAAATCGCCGGTTTTTTCTATGTTCGGTATTTTTGATTTTGAGTTATTTTAATATTAATTTCATACTTATGGCTTAAGAGAGAATGGTGAGATAAATAATAATTGATAATAAAAAAGCTTCGAAAGCTTGTAGTCATTGAAAGTGATCAGTTTTCCCCAAGTGAAAACCCCTACATGATGAGTCTCACCCTTTTATGCGGCAGAACATTCACTTCCCCTTAATATGTACAATATGGTAACTTCAATATCCTGTTTTTCAGATTGCCTTCTTCATCGGAACCATGGTAAATGAACTTATTAACCTTATATTAAAACACACTATATGTGAAGCAAGACCTCTTCACCGTAATGGATTATATACAGAATATGGCATGCCATCGTCCCACTCTCAGTTTATGTGGTTCTTTGCAGTATACGTGGTATTCTTTGTTTTTGTCAGGTGAGTTATAGGTAAATTCATGCTTTAAGTGCTACTGGTCATATTCCCTTTTCTATTTTGGTAGTTATTTCCCTTCATATCATATTGAGACATTTTAAAAATATTTCACTTACACATAAGCATAAGTGTGGAAATAAAAAAAGTACACTTATGTTTTTATTTGTTTTATTGATACTAGTTACACTTAACAGTTTTTCATAATTTTAAACAAATATTAGCCAACTTTAAGTATTCAGCTTCATCCGTAACCCTTTATGGTTTTATGCCCTTCATCCAGAGTACCACCAGTGTTATTTATCCGTATACGAATTGTGTTCTTATTGTTTTAATCCATCCTATCTTCCGAAATTCTAAACATTCAATATAATAGCTGTAGTCACTGCTGTTGAAATTAGAGGACTAATGGTAATGCTATAGACATTTCTAGTGCATATAAAAGTTAACAGCAATAAAATCATGATTCTGGTGATTTTGTAAATATTAGTTTTATGCAATTTAAAATGATTCACATTAGTTGTGGGCACCATATAAATTACTGAATAGTCCCGATTTCTAAAAAAGTTATTTTTTCCCGTCCATCTTTTGAAGGTTGAATCCAATTTTTTATATTCTGGAACTCGATTTTGTCATTTATGGTCAATATTTTTTCTTTGTTATCAAAATGCTCATATGCTATCATTATAAGATCAAGAAATCAAAGCTATCAATTCTAGCATCAAAGTTATCAATTCACATTTAATAGTATTTATTTTCCACTGCTTACTGCAGGAAATTAATACTGAAACAAACTAAAAACTGTAAACATAATTTTTGTCTGTTGCTTTCCCAAAAGAAAAGTATTTTTATACTTATTAATTGGGTTATGTAAAAATGTTCATTGTAAAGTTTTTGAGGTTCCATAGATTTGTCAAAAATCACACTTTTAAATAGTGATTTATTTTGACTCATAAGCACTTTTATGATGTGAGAAAAATGTAAATAGAAAAAAAAACTGTAGCAATCGATGGATATATAATATAGTTTTTGTAATTAGATAGCAGTATTACAGCTACAAAAAGTCTTATATTGCTCACAATGTATGTTGTTTCAATTATTTCAATTGGCTAACCTCACTTATTTAAACCAGTTTACTAGAGTAATTGTATAATTAAGGTATTATGAATTTTGGAGCTCACTTTAAAGCCCTTAATAGTATTACTTATGTGTATTTTAACCCCTAGTTTTGCCCAAAATTCTAGTCCCAAGAATTTGAATTATACATGTTATATGATATTTTGTCCCCAAAAATTGATTGCTGTTATTTGGTTACTGTTTGCTAACACCTGATCATGATTAAAGCAGAATTCGCCAATGAAACAACCCAAATTTATGTAGAGTACATTTTACTTAATTATTACTTAATTAATTTTCATAATTCATGATTCTTTTTCCTGTGTTATTTTTATATAAAATCAGTGACTTGGTATAATTGGAACAAATACCCAAAAATATTTGTTGTCACTGATTGACTTATATATCTGTAATATAAGGTTAAAACATAAGTTATATCATATTATCTTTATAATAACTTCTAAGGGGATCTAATTTTGAAAGAGCTCAATTTTTCATTGCATTACTTGGAGGACGTGAATTAATTCTTGTAGATTTGTTGGCTGTACAGATTTAATAATGTATTGTTATGAATTGTAGAGCTCATAACCAGATTTCGATGTGATCTCTTTTTATTCCTAGGTTACATGAATGCATGTTAAAATAATTATTATGGCTTCTGGAGCCAACTTCCTTCATGTCACTTTGTCACACTCTTCTTACCTTTGTCTGGAATCTGACTCTTTGAACCTAGGAGCCCCTTGTTGTGGAAAGTCTATGATCTCTCCCAAGGGTACAATCCCCACATCTATGATCAGATCAGGTTTACCATTAAGTCTTCATACAACCAAATTTGCACCCACCCACAAGCACAACGTTTGAGTGCAGAGCCCACCCGAATAAAACATTTTGCAATTCACAAGAGATCTTGCAGAACACAAAGTTTTATTCTGTTTCCTGTGTAATTTATGTGTAATAGGCTGTTGAGGCCCACAATTATTATTGTGACAGTCACAGGTGTGGTGTATCCTCTTCCCTCTTTCTTTAGTTGTTTAATTGAGCATGTAATTTGTTTTACACTGCCAAGGAACAATCAATGGCCCCTCTTTAATAATTGAGGGGCCATTGATGGACATTAACATTTTAATTACATAAAAAAAGATTATGATTTCGCAAGTATTATTTCCAGGTAATAATCACCAAAAATAAATTTTTTGAAAAATTATTAATTATCTGTACTTAACATGTTGGATATTATTTTTCAGGCTTCATCACATGAATAATAGTACAGTTTTAGAAAATGTTTGGAAGACAGCTATTATATTTACATGTATTTCAATGGCAACCATGGTGACTATAAGTCGGTATGTATAAGTCCATACTTAATTCTGAAAGATATCTTGTATTTAATGATCTGATTTCTGCATTGACACTGATTACTTCCTTTTGTCATTGGCTACTGTGAAA
Source organism: Rhinocypha anisoptera (assembly GCA_011762765.2). Lineage (NCBI taxonomy): Eukaryota > Metazoa > Arthropoda > Insecta > Odonata > Chlorocyphidae > Rhinocypha > Rhinocypha anisoptera. The sequence continues at coordinate 5,053,797 of WURS02474424.1, forward strand.
ATATGCTCCTAATACAATAGGCATGACTTCTATATGTTATTGTGTCCCATATCCACTCTTACCTATATGCGTGTGGTATTTTAATGTTATTACCTTAGGTTTTAACAGTAGTGCCATTTCAGATAACATTATATAGCAGAGAGTATAGCATAGAAAAACACATGTACCTTGAAAAAGACATCCAGTTAAATGATGGCCCATTGACAGTTATGGACAATTGGAATGAGTTTCTCCAGTATGGTAGTCTTCTTTACAAGTTGGATTCGAGTTGCTGGGTGTTGAACACAGCTTATTTTTTATTTTGAATGGACTTTATTTATATTTTCAACATAAGTTTTACTTAAGTGATTTTAGTAGTAATTTTATACACAAAATAACTTTTTAGATATTTTATTAATGTAGGTATATACAAAATATGTGATGCATCCACAACAATCATCCAAAGTATCTACACTCTCCGTTCTGGGAGATATTTTGTTCTGGCAACTATCACAATAAATATTTTAAATAATCCTGACACATAAATTGGAAATGAAAATGAACAATTGGAATTATTTTTCCGATCCTTACCTTCAAGTTTTTTGCATTGGGAATATTTTTCTGGCATTTTTCTTTTCTTGAACAATGATAATTTCTTTTCTATGTATGTAACCACTTGTTTCCTTCCTCATGATCTTGTCTATTATTTACAATATGCAAATGAAAAATTAGAGGAAAGATTTGGCAGTTTCACTTTAATATTAGTCAATGGTTGCACCATAGCAATGGCCAAGTATTTCAAAAGATATGTCTGAATTTATATTTCACATTTGGATTTTTGGTGGAAAGCAAAACTTTGTATTTATGCTCAAAACATTCAAAATGAATAAAAAACTGCAAGAGGCCAACATCTGCTGTTTCTTGCTATATTGTATTATGCCAGTGGTGGCTGGTGGGTTACACCCTAGTGAGAGCTGCCCCAACCTTTATTATTCTATTCCAATTGAAAATATATATGCTGGGCCATATATTCGCTTTTGATCTGCTGATCCAGTTGGCTGGTTAGGATTATTTACAAAAATTCATCTTAGGACTCCTTGGAAATTAGTTAAAAAATACATATTGAAGATGTTCAAACACTATAAATAATATTGAATATGTTTCAGTGAAAGTAGCTAAGATAAAAAAATGGAACCAGAGTTCTACTAAAATGTGAATTCCATTCTCCTCTCCTTCCTGTGAACAAATTTAATGACTTTTTCATTGACATTTCTCATGGTTTCTATCTTTTCCTTGCCAATGCTCAACATTGCCAGAGCTGAGAGCCGTTCTTGGACCATGGTGCTCCACAAAAATGCTTTTATCCTTTTAAGTGTAGAGAAACATCACGGTTCAGCAATTGTCACGGGTGTTGTTCGTAAAATTTTTGCAAGAGAAAATATTTCCCCTCGCTAGTTTTGAAGTCCATAGATCTGTAGCAAATGATGAAGATTCAGAGTTCTTGACACTTGGTAGAATTCTTCTCTTCCATAAGGAGCCTGTAATTTTGTCCTCAATCTCTCTTTGTTAAGTACAGGATAAGCTTTAACAGTTTCCTCAAGTGTGGCTGATGGAAAATCTCTGGCATACTTTGGAATCATTTTGGAATAAAGCAGTTTAGCTGCAGACAGGTGCCCCTTAAATTTAAATCTTTCTTTTGCTTGAAACAAAATCATATCATAGACTTCTTTGGCAAAAATAGTACAATGTTCGGAATTTCTCTTTCTTTTAGTGGCAGTGACATTTACTGTTTCTTCTAATTCAAAGCTTTATGAAAGTCTTCCAAAGCTGCTATATAAACTGTGGTAAAATCAGAAGAATGATTTTGCAGCTGATCATATCTATATGGGGTATTACTACATGAAAAAAGCAGAGCCAAAAAAAGAAAATCTTGGCCTTCATTATCCTTAAAAGTCCTGATGCTGCTTGGGCTATTTGATAATTCTGCACTTTCTGAAGTTCATGAAACCATTCTTTCAGAGCATTCATATTTTCATAAACTGTGTGCACAATTCTACTATTAAAATTCCACCTTGTGTTTGAACACCTTGGAATTATCTTGATATCATATTGACCTGTTGCAGTGATCGTGAGAAAAATGCCAGTATTCCTGCTAGGCTGCTGAAAAATATACGCACCTGATAATTTTGGGATCTAGCTTTTTCCATAATTATATTTAACTGGTGCACATAGCAATGGACAAAATGAGCATTTTTATGTGTTTTTCATTTTTGTCTGCACTCCACCTCTATTCCCACTCATGACGGAAGTGCCATCAGTGGTTTGAGTTTTTCACAGTCATACTTTAGAATGATGCTGAGCTGTTCTAAAATATATTCTGGCAAAACCCTCTGCATTTTGAGACTGGATTTGAAAACCCCAGAACCTCTTCTGCACTTAGCCTTCGTTCTCATATTGAAATGATAGTATGTACCTCCGGTGTCTTTTCAGAAATATCTGCCGTGTCATCACTCATCACAGCATAAAATTTTGCTTGGCCGATTCCTGAAATTATTTCTGATCTACATGCTTCTAAAATACAGTCTGGTAGTTCATTCTGTATTGTTTTAGAATTTCCTTTTAACACAGTAGTTGATTCAAAATGCTGTTTTAGGTATTCATCAAGCTTACCCACAAATTCCAGCAGTCCACGAAAAACACAGGTTGACGGAATCCGCAGACTCATCCTCTTCAAGGAAGTTCAAATTTTCCACTAAACTTAATGCAATCAATTATTTTCAATGGTAATTCCCTATTTTTGCTGACTTCTTTGTTGTGTATGATCTAGTGTTTTCCCAGTTAATAATCTTAGTGAAAATCTTTCGGGTTTCCCACCTGACCCGGTTGTTGTTGTCTTCTTGTTGTGCATATTAACACTAATTCTGAACTCTTCACTAAACTGAGAAGCTACATTCACTCTTTCCAGGATTACCAAGTTTATTTCATTCTTAATATGCTTTTCAGAGCCCTTATGCTTCTTTATTTTCAAAGAAAAGTGCTCTGTCTTTTACACCGGTTACAGTACAAGAAACGTCACCTTCTAAAAGTAGGCACAGAAAGCAAAACAATGCATTTTTCGTATCACAGCCACACAACCAGTGATTTTGATTGTATACGTCATGGTTAAATTTTCAATGATAATTCTGTTTTCTACTGGATGAAATTTGAACCAAATCTAAATTTGGTACAGGTCGTCCTTTTCTTTTAATTTCACATTTTTCTTGCAACGTTAATGTAGAAAATTTTACTTTTTGCAACTTGGGCACACTATTTTGACACATTTTCAGATGTTCCACTCACATTGAAAGTTCACAACTGACTATAATCTGCTTTTTAGAGCAGCACTGCCCAACTCCTGTCCTCAGAAAGTCCCTGCTCAATATTTGATGACATTGTCTAAAATTCCATAATTCATTCAGAACACATACCTCCCTATCGCTCCAAGCCATGCCCACCTCCCCTCCCATCACACTAATCCCCACCCTCCTCATCACTAAAACCACAATCTTCCCTCGTCCTTTCGGCCCAGTTTGGGTGACATCACCGATTGGGCTGCAGTCCAAATTCTCATTCAACCTTCATTTTACCCCATCTCCATCCTCATCCCTTCTCTACACACTGCATTGAAGCTGGTGTGACATTCGGTCTACATTAGCTCAGGGCTACAACGTGGCATGATATGATATCATTTTGGTGTGCGACGCTGGGAAAATTGACCCCTAAGTATAAAAAGGTTTATTGCTTTCACTGTAGCACTTGAAGTTTTACTTTGCCTAAAGAGGTGATTATTATTAACACCCAAGGGAGTGCTGCAGCTCTTATAAACAAGCCACCACTGTAATTTGCACATGATTAGTTGGTGGTATCTACTGCATTTTTAGCAGAATTGAAAATGGGAACACTGCATGACTGAAACTCACCATCTGAGCAGGATTTTTCCAAAAATCTTTTAGGGAAATCTGCGGAAGGAGAGAAATGGGGATGGTAATAATAAAAAATGGATATACATCCATATCCATTGCTTAGAACAAAAGCCTGTTTAGAAGTGGACCATCTGCTAAATATCCCAACTTTGTTACTTGTATCCTTCCTGGACTTATTTACACATTGACATATGGAAATTCTCAAAATTTAGTGCATACTTTGTTTTGATGTTGAAGAGAATACATTTCAAGGGTCTCCTGATGTAGTACTACAGTAATAACATGTTCTGACATATTGTGTCTCAATTCATGGAAGGAAGTCTAATGGAAAGGAAAAATTTTGTCCCATCAGTATGGTTGGTGAGTGTCCAAAGCCCAGGGCTCAAACAAATTTTTTTTAGCATAGAAAATATTAAATTATTCTAAAATTACTTCCCTTATATTCTAAATACCTAAGAACATAGCTACCATTGTACTGGATTTAACTGTGGATGAGATGACGTATTGCACATCTAAAACAATCTGGGTATCAAACACCCAAACAGCCATACTCAAAATTGAAAAAAACAAACTGGCAGAACCTAACATTAAAATGGCAAGGACACCTGAAAAGAATTAAAGATGGTAGAATCTCTTTAGTAGAAAAAATAGAAGTAGAACAGAAAGAGGGATGCAGCTTAGGGGAAGACCGTGTAAATGATGGATAGATGATGTGAGGGAGGACTTGCAGAAGAGAGGCTTGTCTTCAGGATGAAGCATGTGGAGAGAGACCATGGGAGGACAGAAAGTGATAATATTGAATATGATTCTATTGTTCCTGCTCCATATTTTAGTTTGTCTTGCCTTATTATTTTTTAAACTCCTCTTTCACTTCTCTGTCATCTAATTTCCATTCTTTATACCTTGTTAGCCATCTTTGTACTTCTTTTCCTACCTGCATTTTTCTAATATCTGTTATAACCAGTCTGTGATGCTTTCCCAACTTCGCACTAGATAAGACCTTTAAATATAACATTGTAATAATTTTAAATAGTATTAAATAATATATGAGAACTTCTTATTCCACATTCCAGTCATAAGATGTGAGCTTGTGGCTTTTCCTGTTCTTTTGCCAGGTGTTACTTACCACCACAGTACATATTTACAAATTAGCAAATACATGTTACATGTTATCACCTTCTTGATTTTTTATCTATACTCCACAGCTTCACATTTTTTCCCACATACAGTAAGACCTCGATTAACCAGCTTATACGGGGCAGAGGGTCAGTCAGATAATCCTGGATGCTGGGGGGAACGGAAATAAATAACACTTACTGTCTTAGAATAAATGACACTAAAAAAGTCATTTATTTTACTCAAAAACAATTTTTTAATAGCTATGACTTGTTCATTTCCAAAAATAATATGTTTTCTGTATACATATTAAAATACAGGTGCAATAGTACTTTTCCATGGATTTTTATTGGTATATAGCATTTCACTTTACTATGGCCTTTTCACATGACAATGATGTAATACGGTGATACTCCCATTCTAAGATACGTTAAGTTTTGCAGTCAAGATGCTCTGGACGAGCATGTTAAAGTAGGGACCGGTTGATTGAGGGATGGTTCAGTAAGGTTTTACTGTTGTTTCTTTCTATTTTCCCCAACTTTGCATTCATGTCTCCTATGATTACATACTCTCTCTGCCTTTATTTGTGTTTTCTCAACTCTATCTCAAACCTTTCTTTTACTTCATCTCTGAAGCCTGATAAGGGACGAACTTTTATAAGGTCTATTGTTACACCACTGTTTATTATGGAAGGTGTTGGTGGACTCTTAGAAAATATAGGAGTCTATATGAACATTGTTTGGCCAAAACAAAGGGAGCAAGTAAGTTTTTTTTAAGATTCCTCTTGCCTGAGAACGGAAAATACATAATATACTCCAGAGTTATACAACTTTCATATTGTCTAAAAGTTTATGTAAAGAATTCATGTTAGCTAAATAAAATTTGTAGCAAGGTCATTTCAGCATGGAAATCACATTTATATAAAAAAAATGTACAGGTGACTCCAGTGATAGATCACACCTTACTGGGTGTGTCTCCTATAGTGTTAGGATTTCTATTGAATTTTTTACATTTTCGGTTAAACTATTAGTCGATAATGGATTCATTTGTCTCCTTTAATCTGGCAGAAGTAAGATCTTTCATGGCTGGGCTCGACTCTTCTCATTCAGGTCGTAGACTTCTCTTCTCCCAAAGAAGCTCAGGGTGGAAAATTGAGGGCTTTTAATCCTATTTACACCCCAAGAATTATTTTGAATCCCAATCACAATTTTGACCAGCATGTTGTTGGCATCTTAATGACAGCTTCTGGTGTGGACATGGACAATGGCAAGGTTATATGATAATATGATAGTATTGACTTTTTTATTATTGGGCCTGCATGCGAAATAGCCTCTGGCCATTTATTCATTATAAATCATTTGAATCTTTCAAACTCAACATCTCTTACTTTAGTATCTCCATGTAAGGCACCATGTGTATAACTCATGCTTTGCCTCAGAATAGAAAAGCATTTCAAAAGCAGACACTCAAGACTTGTGATATCAAAATCCACAACAAATGGCCTTTTCAGTTCATTTAAACTAAGTATTGTAGGAGCTGTCTAATTCAATTCGAGTATATATGTAGTCACTTGTATTTATATTTAACTTTTGAGAAAACACTTCAGAATAAATAATTTTATATCCATCTTATTCTATTTTCAGAGTATATTTGCAGTATCACACATGGAAGCAAGTTCTTAGTGGTTGCTTGGTAGGAGTTATATTTGCTGCAATCTGGTTTGCAGTTACACATATATTTCTCACCCCCCTGTTTCCTATTGTGGCTTCTTGGTGAGTGGTAAAATATTTGCTCTTTTTTCATTTGAGTGGAGAAGAAATACTTAGTTGTTGTCTACACATAGTGATGTTGTGTACTTATTTCTCTCTTATAAATTTGATCAAAATCTCATATTTGCCTAGCAGTGCTCCTAAATATGGCTGCTAAGAAGTAATATATTCTCTGAAATTTGAAAAAAGAGCCATATACATTGATATTTATATATAATATTGATGGCTATGAAAGTGGGTAAGTGGCTTAATCCGTTTGCCACAATCATCTTCATATTTTTCATGAGTAAAATATGCCTAGTACTTTGCACCCACTTTTTAATGTCATAAGAGGTGTTTGATTAGCCTTTTAAGTTACCCGTTTTACTGATTATTAGAAGAATGTAAATTTGAAGGTTGGTGGCTCTTAATGCTTTGCTCTTTTATTAATGAGATGATGTATACTGATCATGCACACTGCGGCAACAAATATACATAATTTGTTCAGCATGACTGGCTGGAAAACTGGATATCTGGGGATTTTTCTACTTATGCTTCAACGTTTCGTAAAACTCTGGTTGCAATGTTATTCACTTGCATAAGCAATGTAATCAAACAATTTTATACAATATTATATTTGATGTCTGAAATGAAGAAAAAATGTCAGTGTAATGTACAGGGGACATCAGATATTTATGATTTCTTAACCATGAGACGACTTCGGGTCATTTTAGAGCCTAGGGGAATTATTTCCCAGTGCCTGGGATTTCCTATCATTATTTCTCAACTAATTTATCAGATACAAAAATTAGAGCCACTACATATAGTAAACAAGACATGCCTTTGCCAAATTAATGTAAAATCTTCTTCATCAATTAATTAAGTCAACACATTCATCCTGGTATGCTTCTATTCTAAAGGGGTACTATTTTGTGCCTCAGGTAATACTTTTTATGTACATCTAAAGTATTTAGGTCTTAAATAAGCTTCATTGTTTGCAACTTTTTGTAATTTGTTGGCAAAGTTTAACATTGAAGGATGGAGTTAAATCCATTTTGTAATTTATCTTGGTCAGACATCTATATTCTTCTAGTGACTTGAAGGTTCCAAAAAGGGCCAGATGAACCTCAATAGAAAGGTTTAGTGGTCCCGAAGGGGACCTCATTGATGATAAAGTTTCAAGATTATACCACCAGAGTGAATTCAAACTAGAATTCAGCAGAGGGGCTTAAGTAGGCTGTTATCAAAGTAAATGAGCGTAAGTTGTAGCAAGAGAAAAACATCACTTATTTATGGAGTATTTGTTATAAAACATTAAGAAAAGAATTGCAAATGAAGCATTTTAGAAGAGAAAGGAATTAATGAACATTGAGAAAGAATAAAGATAAAAGTAAAATCTCTTTTATGAAGAAAATTGCTTCAGGATTGATCACCAAAAGTTCACAGAAACAAGAACACTGTAACATAATTTAATCCTTTTTCCTCCTCCAGGCGGGCATCTGAATTTCTTATGCTTCGTGACACCACCCTTATACCGAATGTCCTGTGGTTTGAGTACACCAATAGCCGCCAGGAGTCCCGAGCCAGAGGAAGAAAGCTTGTATCCATGAAGTCCCAATGACAGCTATTAGGAGGGGGCAGCGGTGGTGGAGGAGGAGGCAGTTCTGGCCTCGGTGGCTGTATCAACCGGTCACATCTCCATAGATCCCACCGCCATCACCCCCTCCACCAACCATCTGCCCAGAACCAGGCATCTTTTCGCCCTCAACCCCCAGGCATTATGGGAAGACTCATGAGGCTATGCATGGCACGTAAGGTGCGGTAGAGCCTCTCACATATAATCAAGTGACTCTCAGATGAAGGAATTCACATGATTTTGTACTTGAGAGAAATAAATATTGTTAAAGGCAGTGATGGAGGAAGGACGATAACCAACTCATTGCCCTTTCTGGTCAAATTATGTATTGATAAATGGAACTCTTTAAATGTTTCACTCAAAAGAAGTTTTATAACCATCCCTTTGGTAAACCAAGATGAGAATTTGATACGGGAGAGGTGGTCAAATGTTTTGTGTGCATAGAAATGGATAATTGCAGTTGAAGTTTTTCTCAAGGTGGTGGAGCTGTGGGTAGGGTGTATGTATGGAAGTGATAACAGGCAGCTTTTATGTGGTGTGACTGTGGAGACATATTCTTTAGCTCTATGTTGTCCTTTTAAATGGTCATATGTGGTTTAGCAGTGCCACAGAAAATAATTTGCATGACTGAAATTCATACCAACAAGCATTAAAGTCTATATATGGCTTTTAGTGTGTTTGACTGTTGAATTTAGACACACTTTTGAATTTTCTTGGTTATACTGTCTAGTCAGTATTGGCTGAGATAATACTGTAATGGTGAAATTAATGATGCTGCAAGGTGATGCCTGTCTTTTGATTGTTTTTAACTAAAGGTATTTTCTTGAGTAATGAACAGCATTTGTGATTATGATGATGAATGCTAAAAGCCATCCAAGTAGTAACTTGCTCTCGAAAAATATATAGGGATTGCTGAAGCCATTTTACCAGTGATCATGACCTGCTCCCCATTTTTATATGAATTGTTTTTTTTATCTTAAGTGTACTTGAAAGTTATGGGCTTGCACAAGCCTGTTGTTAATACTCTTAGACAGCCTTATGATTACCATGCACCCATTACAAGTTAATTGATTTCTCACAAAGGTTGAGTAGAGATTGGCTTAGGGAAATCAAATGTTTGAATTTAGATTCTGAAAAAAATTATAACTGTAGTATTTTATTGTAGCACTTGAGGTTGTTGATGGCATTTAATATTGCATGTCAGCACTCATTTAAGAAAGAAATGGCTTAGCAAGTCAATGTTTTATTTTTTTAGATGTACATATATAAGTTCATACTGAAAGTGTGGCTGTGTGGTTGAAATTTTTCTTCTTTATTACAAACAGTTTTTAAAAATGTGATTGATATTTATTTGTGCACCTGAGTTTTTTAATGTCAAGATGTCACAGTTGATCATAAGTTGGGGTTCTGTAGAAAAGCAGCTTAAAGATATTTTGATGTTTCCCTTTTTATGTGAGTGATCAATAACTTCTTATTCTGATTATGAGTTATGATTCTAAACATACTCATGTATATTTAAGTTAAAGATATACATGCCAATCTGTACCTCAACCCCCGTTAATTCACAAATTACTCAAAGCACCTTTCCCCACAACTTTGTGACTTCCTCTTTTAAAATAATATTTCAAGGACTATGGCTTTGGTGTCATTGTATCCTGAAACTCTTTGAATATTGTGAAGTTGTAGGTTGCAGTTGTGTGTACTGTTAGTCACCAGTGTGCATACACATTGACTTCGTTACAGTTTTTAAGAAGGCATTGTGGGAACAATAATATTTGCACATGTAGTGTCTTCATTGACCTTATCAGATAGCATTTTGAATGGAGCCAAAGTCATTTCAAGCACATTTTTTGCCATTTAAGTTTTGCCCTTTTTTTTTTAATTCAAGTTTGCTTTTGATTAATGTGGATTTTTTTATTCTTCCATTGTATGTATTTTCAATTTTATATTTTTTCTTTTTTCAATAAAACATTTTTATGGCACATATACTGTTATATAGTTTGTGCTGGTTTTCTTAAATTCATCAATTTGGAAATCATTTTAATGGACTTTGTGGGGAATAATTTGATGAAACTATTTTTCATCGAAGCTTTGATTTTAAAATTGAAACTATTCAGAAATTCAGTTCATATGTAGTGAGGATATTTCCTACATTACCTGGAAAAGGTATATTTCAAAACTTTGCTCCAGGCTCTGGACTCTTCAGAATGTATTTCACGTAACAAGCTTGAGGCAACGGCATGGTGACTACATTCAGTACCTACTATTATATATTCATAATGTGATGAAATGTTTTATGATACATTTTCAGAGTGCTGCATTCAGGACTGTAGTATCATACTAAAATAACCAAATATTTAGTGATCATTTCACCAAATGAGAATTGCAAGTGGCCAATAGCAGGTAGAAAAGCAGGTTATAAATGTGTAGTGTTTTCAATTTGGTTATTTTACTTATTCAATCCCTATGCTCCAATAAAGGATAAAAATGCACATTCAAAAATCAGTAGCAAAGATGATGCCAAAACCAGAGGTTTTTCTGAGCATGCAATTACAGTGTCATTTAAAAAGTGAACCACTATTAATTTTTTCCTAAAGGTCTAATTTCGATTTGCTTCTTGTTGAAAAATTAGTGTTACTGATCGACAATGTTTAACATACATTTTCTCATTTGAAATATCCAATTATCCTATGATGATGAACGACTTCAAGTACTGTGCCTGCTTATGCATTTCACTTTCTGATCAATCACAGTGATAATTACTTGCAGAGCTTTGAAACAATGTAACAATATGAGAGAACTCCAAATAAAGCATTTAAGTAATGCACTTTTTTTTAGTCACTTTCCACTTAAGCTTATCTTAATTAGTGAGTGACTTTGAAGAATTTTTCCTCACTACTCTAATGTATTCACACAAAAGCTAAGAAGAGAGAAGCCTCCTAGCCGTTGTGATCTTAATATGAAATCTTTTTAAGTGAAGATTAACTTGAAAATGTTTTCATAATTTTTTTGTGACAGCTAATGTCAATGGATACTCAAGGCTTGATCATCATATCATCTAGTTGTTATGTGGACAGACACATAAATTCATTGAATTTTCTGCAAAAAAAATTGGAGAAGTAATAGCTCCATGCTCATCCCATTGATGGAAATATCTATTGCCTTTAAGTGATTTTTTTCTCCAGTAACATTGGTGTTCAAATGAGGCCACAACTGAGTCATAGTTACAAATCCCCGGCTTAGGAAAATAAGAAAATATATGTTACATTGAGTCTAAGCATGGCATATGTGTATATGCGTTAGCATTGATAACATGAGCTAACACTTTGCTTCTATTTGCTTACACCATAATTATTTTTACATTGGCAATAAAAAAATGTAATTTTTGGTAATTACTTGTACTAAGTAATTAAACCTTATCAAAAAATTTGTTTGCTAAACTTAGTAATATATACAGTGATCTTAAATTATGAAGGTTTTGTTGGGCCGAATTTGTTTAATTGGTAAATTGGCATCTTGATGAATTTCTTTTATTATGGTAGCTGGAATATTTATTTGTTCAATAATGAATAAGCATTTTTCTCTGCCAAAAGTTATAGTAATAGATTATGAAGTTATATTTTTCTATTAATTTGATTTTGGTCTTTGTAAGTGTGGCATTGCACTATATTATTTTTTAAAGGAGTGGAAAAAATCTCCCAATCATGCCTAGTCGTCATAATGATTGAGGATAGGTTGTTAACATGACTATGTGTGTATTTAGCTCCCTATTCTCAAAAAATATATATGGATAGATGATTAGCATTTTCTCATGGGTGTCATAAAAATTTTAATATCTGATGTTGGTTAATTGAATTTTTATCAAATCGATGACTAATTTTACACACGTGGTGTAGTTCATATTATTCCAATAATGGCTTTCAAATGGAAATTCATCTATTCAATGACTGACAGTGGGAAACAAAAATTACCCCTTGTCTAATATTTAAATGATGGATTTGTAAGATGTGTGAATAATTATTTTTCTATCGATGCTTAAAAGTTGTAAATATCAATGTGCAACATTGTGATCCAGTTCATATGTGCTGTAATATGTGTGTATACCATATTGAAACGTTTCCTGCATGCTTAAAGCAAAAATTAATTCATTTGATACTTATCTGAGTGGAATTTTTGCAGCTTTAAAGTTTTTTGTGCTCAATGCAGCATTGCCTCTCTAAAATTTTATATTTAATTTTATGTATTGAAGCAAAGAATATATCATAGATATTAAAAAATAAATAGTTACAATGTTTGTGAACATAATAGTTGCCAATTTCTTGGTTGTGACAATATCACCTGTTCCCAAGTGGTAGTCAAAGTTGATGTTGATGACATTGTTGAGGAATGTTAAGAAATATATATAAAATCTTATAGCTTATAAGCAAAATTACAGCACAATGTGTAAGTGAAAAGTTTTATGGAGTGCATCACAAATAAACTAAAGATGGATGAAAATAATAATATAAGTATTGAAGTTATCACAATGTGAGATGTTGATGTATTCAAATGAAGATGAATGATTAAAAAATGTCACACACTTACTGTCTACTGAAAATATTTTGTTCATCTGTACTCTTTTAAGTATTATTTTGCAAGTTTATCTTTCCATCCGAAAATTCATTTATGTTGTTTTCAAGTATCACATTGATGTGGGATGATGTGATATGCAGTAAATAAATATTTGATTCTGAAGAGTGATCCACCTGGCCTAAATTTGAAAGAATTCTGTCATACAGATTAGCATTTGCCTTAGCAATGTTGTGATTGGGTAGGTTGACCTCAAAATGAATATTGAAAATGCTTTCCCTCTATGCTAATAATACAGCTTTATAGTATCTTTGGTGGAAAAAGTAAGGTTATTTTCTTCTACTGTGTTCCTTAAAGACTAGAACAACCATCTTGTAAATTCCACGATGAAGTTTTTTTTGCCAAAACCTAGTAATTGATTAAAAAATAAGTAGTAAAATGTCTCGTAAGTTAAGTCTTCTCATAGCAGTGCATAATGAAACAATTCCACAATGTGAATTCCAATCCTATGAAACTAAAGAACATTATTTTTTTTGATGGACCCCGAACCCTAGCCCAATTGTAATCAAATCCAGGGAAAATTTTAAAATGACTTTTTACTAAAATATTTAAAATTCTATAAAGGCTTTTTAGTCTTTGGTTGGGAAATAAAAATTACTTTGATTCATCCATATTTGATGTAATTTGGGATACCTAATCAACTGATCAATTTTGGAATGTGAACGAGGCGTGCAAATTATTTCTACCTTATTTGGGGGTAAGTGAATAAGAAGCCAAAATGCTGACTTCCTACACGCAACAGTATTTCCCCTTTACTACAGCTAAGTCTGTGTACTTTTAGTGATTGCCCATTTTTACACCCAAGACAGCCTACTTGGTATAGTATTTACATAATATTCATGCCGATAATGATCTTTACCATGTTATGATTAATATCAAAACTGAAATTGTAGTTTTTTTATTTTGTCCATTATACTTAATGAAATCCATTGAGATGGAATTGCTGGTTTGGCCTGTGTCTTAGCTTGTTTTAAATATAGAGTTTCCTTTATACCAACTTTTCTACACAACTGGCCATAGTTTGCCAGATATTTCTAATTGGTAAGCATCCTGATGGGATGAATGTGATTGTCATTAGCCTACTTATGTCACCCAAATTGTTTGAATCATATTGCACTAAACATGTAGAGCTAGGTTTCCAGAAGGAGAGAGTCAATTTGAGACTAAAACAGATTATTTACAAACCAACCTTTAAGAAAGATTAGCTCGACATAATGCCTGTAATTTTTAGTTAAAATTGTTTCGACTCTACAGATTTGTTATTAATTTATTAAAAATAGTGTTTTGATGGCATCAATATGTCCTGATTTTTTCAATAAACTGTTGAGAAACAAGTTACACTTGTCCAAAGGACCATAACTAGACATGAGGTGGAGTAAGACTTGTTATCATATGAATGTAAAAGAAATTTGTACCAGTGGTATTGGTTAAATGTCAGAATTTTTAGTGATAAAAGTTGTGTAAGTAGCAAAATATTTATTTTTAAAATGTCAAAATATACAAAAATTCACAATTAATGACTTTATTTTCCTATCACTAGATTCTGGTTATGAAACCTCGAGGTCACTGTCAATGTCTGAGCGATCATTCCTCCCCTGAAGTTTTTTTATGACCTGCAAAAAATAAAGTTGAGTAATTAAATTAAAATTATATAAGTTCAATTAAGGTACTTAAAGAAAAGATGAATATATGATAAACCAAAGTAGTTTTGTGAATTAAAAGTTATTCTAACTCATCCTTTGAATAGTTATTTACTAATATATAATTAATTATGAAAATATTGAATAGGGGCTATATATAATCATCTCATCCACTTTACACATGATCCAACCTTTTTAAGCCTTGCTATTTCTTTGGTGTCTGCAGTTTTTCTTGCTGTATTTGTTATATGTTTCACTCTGGATGCATATCTGTAGAAGTGGAATTTAAGTTATAAATTTTACTGCCTAATAATTAATACAAACATATAATAATATGTTCCTTCATATGAAATTCGAAATAGTTCCCATTACGTACACTAAGGATGTTAAAGTTTCATCAACTCTACTTGCAGATGGAGAGACATTAACAAACATCAAGGTTTTGGCATTTCCTCCAAGACAGTCCTGCATCAACATTGTTAATTTGCTGTTTCTGAAAAGGTAATGGAATGGATTAAATTGAAAAAGATATATCTAAATGGTGATGACACAAAGATTTTTTCTTAGTTTTTAAGATATAATAATAATATGTTATTTGTCAAAATTATCTACATATAACACGTCAAAAGGTATAGATAACAGATATGAAGTGTATATATATATATATATATATAACTGGAAGCTCTTGAAAATATTTGTCCTTTTTAGGTGTTTCCAGGTTTTTTTGGTTTTCATATATCTCTTGCCATCACCTTGTCCATTGCTCAGCTGAGTTCTTAGATAGATAGATTTATTTGCTGTAGACTAAAAATATACATTTGTATAGGTTTCGTCAAGCAGAAGTAAAAATAATTGTCCATGAAACATTCAAGATAAACTTATCATAGGTTGTAAACACTGACAGACAACAAATTTTTACCCTGAATTGGTACACAGTTCTGCTAAATTTACATTTCACAAACATGATTTTAATCTTTCAGGGTAAATATTAATTGATACAGTAGAAGACATTTTTTTCAAAAATTTCCTTCTACATTTTTTTATTTCTTTTCTTGGCAACGTTTTCTTTATTTCAGAGGGATATTTATTTCATAACAATTTTCCTGAAAAGTCAGGAATTTTGTAGGGCTGATATCTGGAAATGGTTACTAAATAGATCATCTTTACCTTCGGTATTGCATGTGGCCATCCATATTTCTGATAATGGTTTTGTAACAGGCAAATTGAAAGATGCATGTAAATACAGGGAATTGTCATAATACGTATTAAGATCCCTAGGAAGGGGCTACACAACCTTTGTGACCATTTGGCACACACTTCTGTAGCCACTTTCTCTAGGGATTGAAATTTTTCATGCAAAATACTCTAGCTTTTAACTTAAATATGATTCTATGAACTTAAGGCACATTTTAGGAGGGTTAGTACTCTTGACATTTCCCTGTACTGAGCTTCTATACTTAGCTACGGACTCAACAACAATATCATATTATATGGAGATTAGTGCTTCTGAACTGCAGTAGTTTGTTAGATTTTTTAAAGAAGTTGACCATAACTTTTACAGTATCTTTCTATGTGGAATTTCCAGCTTAATTTATAGTGTATTTCTAAATTACTGATTTTAATCAATTATTTCTAAGGACCCTGTCTGTCCCAGCTCTGAAATAATTAGGTTTTATATTTCAACAAGAGGTTTGTGGTATGATCTCTGTAGCTAAATATCATATAAATTACATTTTTAAAGTCAAGTTTGAGGTTTGTTGGCACAGAGCCATTGAGCTACCTATTTCACCATCAAATGTATATCAATATCCAATTGAGGTGATTTGGGATGAACGTTTATTTGGGTGATTTCATCTGCATTGAGAGAAATCAGAGCAAGTAGAATACTTCAATGATCTCAGAAATGGCATAATGTGGGATGGAATAATTTCAAAAGACATCAGGCATAGATAAATATATGGTTGAAATCTTTTAAATAAATTTAAAATAATCAAGATCTAGCTACGTGTGAAGATATGTCATATGTGTGAAGCATGGTACTCTATGGACCAGAGTGACACTATGGAAAGCTGATCAGAGAAGAATAGAAACTTTTAAAACATGGTGCTTGAGGTCATTGTTGAAGATCACATAGATGGCTAGAGTGAGTGAGAGTGGAAGATGTGAAGTCAACATGGAGAGTATCGTAAGGAAAATAAACCATATGGATTGTACACACCCTGAGGTGTAATACATTTTTTAATAAAATTGACGGTGTTGAGCGAAATGTAGTGGAAGGCAGGCATGTTCAATACACAAAGACTGGATATCTGGGAACAATTGGAAATTGTGCAACAGGAGTCCAGTCTAATGAACAAACAAACTTTCCATATCCACTCTCCACTCCTAGCCATTGACTTTCCCGATGTACCCCCAAGATGAGTCC
>WURS02474424.1:5071031-5081101 GCA_011762765.2 Rhinocypha anisoptera
TCATTCTTATGGCAAACTCTTTTGCTTTTTCTTTGAGCATTGGACCGCTGATTGGAACTCCAACTGAACGTTGCTGTTAAAACCAATCAAACAACACCGATTCTAATTCAGTATTATTTGCCAGTCGTAGTTTCTTGCCACTCCCCGCTGCATGTTGTAATGTATAGGCAGCCCTGATTTTTTCTTCATTCTTCAGAATGGTAAACAAAGTTGATGACGACAAGCCATATTGACGGCTGATTTAAGATTTATTAGCGTCCTTTCATCCACAATCCTCATTGATTGCAAATTTCCTTTCTAAATTTAAGGCCTTTCATTTCTTCTCCATCCTAACTAGCAACTGCAAAGAGCCTCTGAAAAACCTGTTGATCACTACTGAAACAACTTGAGTAGGAAATGAAAGACGAGCACTGATTCCAAGATAAGTTGTTGAGTCATTCACCAGGAAAGTCTGTGGCATACAACCACAAAGTCTCCTCTCGTAAAATCACCACAAAGTCTCTCGTAAATCCTTCCTTACAATGTAGATTCGCGAGGCATGACAATACAATGAGTTGGCCGCTCCTGCGAGTTATGCCGAGTATCAACCACAGCAAAATCTACTTGCTTAGCGATAGTGCAGATGTGATCACTTGTAATAACCGGTGGAACCCCCAATGTTTACACGTGGACCAACCAACTCAAAATGATCACTTGCTATTGCGACACTTATTATAAGCCATACTTGCTATAGCGGACTTCTACTGTACTTCCATTTTTTCTGGTAATAATGTATTTCCTGTAGGGGGTTTCTTGATACTTAGAAAGACTTATCTAAACTGATGTCTTTTACTTTTCACTCTGAGAAAAGCATACAGGCATTTAAAAAATGAAAACATTAGTGTCAGTTTGTTTTTTTTTAGTCTTTTATGTATCTCTAGCAGAATTTTCTAGATGAAAATTGGTCTAGCCTTTAGATTTTGTGTGAAAGAGAAGACATGGTAAAAGAAGTTAAATCACCGCTGAAAGAACACATTAATGAAAAAATACAGATAGCTCTTCATTAGCCATAATTGAGATTGGTATTCTTAAAATAAACCTTGCAGCAAATAATGTTTATTTTCTGATTATGATGTTGGATCAATAATCATTTTCATGACAAAATTGGAATGACAAATAAGGTTACATAATATCTGGAAACATTAAATACTCATTATTAGCACAACATATAAACACTTAACTAGCACAACTAAACACTTAAAAATATCTTTATTGTAATTCATTGAATCCAATATTGTGAATTATGAAGCCATGCTATGTATATTCATTCATTTATTTATTCATCTGTAGCACAATAAAAACGTTGTGATAAATGTCATCAAGGTTAAAATACTAATGAGAATAATAGAACACATTACACAGACAATAGGCATTATACTAAAAGCTAATGATGGAAAAAAGTTAAGTTCAAAGTATTCCTTCAAAGAGTACAAAGGTTTTCATAAGAGAATAGAAGTTGTGAAATATAAGTAAATTATCTTATACTAATTCATCATCAGTCATTTTGTTCTTGATTATATTCCTCTTCCCCATTACAATATCCACAAGAAACTTTTTCTTAAAGTCATTACAATTACATCCTTTCTTTGATGTATTGAAACGAGAAAAAGACTACTAACATCTTTCAAGCTTTTGCTCATCAGATTTCTTTGCATGAAACGTGATGCTAGTGTCATCTAGTGGAACTGGAGATAAGAATTTGCTTGAAGCAATAACTATTGAATAGTAGTTTATAAAAGGAATTTTTTCTGTGACCCAAAATAAGCTATGAGTTTTATAACTTTATGGAACTCATTGTAATGTAATGGAAGTAATGTAATAGTGGAAGTTTTGTACAAGAAATTATTGTGAAGTCTAGTATCTCATCTGTGGTCTAGTAGTAGATCTCTACAATGGCCTCTGTTGTGTTACTTTTGGATCCTGTGATTCGTATTAAAACACATCACGGAACTTCATTTATACATTTGAAATACATATTTTTTTGTTTTACCACTGCAAATCACTTAACACTTGGAAGTTGTATATGGGAGTAGAACTGGAAGGAAAATTAGTCTAACCACTTTTGAAGTACTTAGTTCTGATTCTTGTTAAAGAATTGAGGAACACTATTGACACATCATTAATATTAAGAGAACCAAAAGAATTCAAGGAGAAATAGAATAAATTTACAAATTGTATACTACATACAGCTTCTGAATGCCCCTGTAGAAGTCACCTTTCTAATACTGTCTCAGGTTATCATCACTGTGTTGTGTGGCCAAAATATAGTCAAAGAGATGTGCATTTAAGTAAATTCACTTTTGGGGAAACAAGTACTTGGCAGGTAATAAGGTAGCTAAGATGGAGTGACATACAGCATAGGTCAAACACTCAAACTATTTTGCCAAATGCCTCTTTATGTTTTTCATATTATGGAATGAGGCATTGCCACGGAAAAGTTATGTCAACATATTTGCCTATGCATTTTCAGAGTTACCCACGAAAATCTTTAGAGAGGGCTTCACAACTTTGTATTACATTTAACTTGACTTTTACCCACTTGAACTGTTTCCTTATTGATAATGCCCTGTTAAATAAATCCTCTGTATTTTATGTTGAAACTGGTTGCCTTAAAAATTATTTTGTGGAACAGCATAGTTTTTTGTTAGCTAGTGTCATCATAAATCCTTTTAGAATTACTGTGTATGAGGGAGAACTATGATGAAGGAATTAAGTCTCTAACTTAAAAGTAGAATCAGAATGTGAAACGAGAGAATAGCAGGACTAGGCTAAGGCAGGAACTATTTGAGATGAAGGTGAACAGGACAATCATAATTGTCCCAGTAGAAAACTTTATTAGGTCAGTGTCAATTTCCCTACTGATATCAGAATGCCATATTAGAATTCAGTGAAAACTACAGGGCAATAAAAGTGTGCTCAGGTCAATGGCAATATAAGACATATATAGTGTCATCCTCTGCTTTTCATATGACACCTCTCCTGACTAGGTGCATTTGCTCATTGCAGGGCAGAATCAGACAACCATTTTAGGTGTAAAACACATCATCCAGTAAAAACTTCACTCTTTCACTCAAACACAAAGACTTCACTCTTTCACTAAACAATGGGACATGCAGAAAGACCAGGCAGATTTGTTAATGACCAAGCATTAGTCATTTAGCCAAACTGGCCTTGATGAGTATATTACAGGATCAGTGAGATAATGGGATGAAACTAGATAGTAAAAAAATGGAAATTTGAAAAAAAAGAAAATTGAATAAAATAGAAGGGCATAAGTGGGAGAGGAGAGTGTGATCTAAGACAAGATTGAAGTAGATCTATTATTTTCCTTCTATGCCACCTTCCTTCTATGAGTGATTGCTTTTTCCTCTTGAAAGTATGTACATAAATGTTCAGTCTGTCTAGGTAGAGGATGCTTACTTGGCAAACTCCTCTATTTTAACTTCTATTTATTTTTTTCACATTGGTTACCAGTTGAATTTTTTTCCTGCTTTTCCTAAGATGCTGTGTGGGTTAGCCTGGGGACCTTAATGGAAGAAAAGATATAAAACAACATTATAAGATAAAAAACACCATATGTGCTATGTGAAGGCACAGTATTATGAAAATTAAATGATTGAACATGTGCAACAACAGTTATGCAATTGCGATACAACGTTAATGTCTTATTCAGGAATCATCAGAATAGCTGGCTTGCCAGCTGACCCAAAGATTGTAGGTTTGAGTGTAGCCTAATGTATGGGTATTATGCATGTTAAAATGAGTTTTGTTCTCCAATGTTATGTGATGCTAAATTACCGTATCAACACACCCTATAAACAAATGTTACGACTTCTCATAAAACATCCTTTGCCTGCCTCTACAATTTGTATCTTTTGTGCTTCCTTCCTACATGGTTTGCACTTTTGCTTAACATGTCCCAATGTGCTTCTGTTGCACTATAGTTCTATTAATTCCAGTCATCATTTCACTGCATATCTCTTTGTTCATATCTTGGTCTCTAGATAGAAAAGAAAGCTCTATTAGTCAAACTTGTTTCAACTGAGTACAATTTTCTGTTAATTTACCTTCATACTTAGTCACAAAAGATCTTACTGTTGAATTCAATTGCTTAGTATCTAATAGTATTTTATTTGTGAATTTTCAAGTAGAAAAATTACCTTTTTCATTGTGTGTTAAGTGATTGGCCTGCTTTTTGTTCACTGTTAATCAGGGTCTTAAATGTACTTGTTTTAACCTGACATATTTACATTGAAATGAAAAAATATAATCTTCAATTAATGACTCCTTAGAAATTGATATTTTAGGAACCATTTTATTAATTTGCTTTAAGTTTAGTGATGTATTATGATATTATTAATATGATGTAATTGGGCTTTATTAACAGGTTGGATTTGAATGCTGCTGAGTCTGGAGTTCAGCATAAGCCATCACAGCCAGGAAGGAATACACTTGTCAACGACCAGCAGGCCAGTCGGGATAGCTGCGCTTGCTAGGTGTGAAAAAGTAGCTGAATTTATTCTAATAATTGATATACTTTGAAAACTATGAACTTTCAGCCTTTGTTGAGAGAGGTGTAACTACTATTTGTTAATATGACATACTTCATGAACCCACCCCTTTTTCACCCAATTTTTTTAATAGAAAAACTTGCAACGAGACTGCATTACCTACAAAACTTTTTTTAGCTGATATAATTAATTAAATGTTGGCATCAGATGCCATATTTGTGTGAATGTGTGTGGAGATGAAATTTGTGCAATAATTTAAAAAATCAGTACTCTGGTAAATATTTTGTTATTTAGATCTTATTTCCTTAAATTCATCAGTCTTAGTATCATGTATACTCTATGGAACCATTTCTCTTAACAAAACGTCTTGATAAGATTCTAGCTGAATGTTGTTTTCAACCTGTTAAGTATCATCATATATAACTTATTTTCAATGCCTATTGTTCTTTTTATTAATTTTGTTGAGTCATAATTTAATGGTGTTGTTATCGATTTGCATGAGTTTTTAATTGGCTTCAAGAATACATATTTCAGGAACTTCATTATAAGGGGTGTCAATGAAATTCATTATAAAGGCAAGAATTGGTAATCACAAACTTAAAAATTTGTAAAAGCTTTTCACTTGCTCAACAATTAAAAGGGGCAATTTTCTTATAGTTGTGGTGGCAAACTGTAAAAAAAGTATTCTGTAAGAATGTCTTGTTATTTATTATTTTCAGTAGTATATTTTGATTATCCTTGGCTGTGTAGGTGTGCCTGTTGAAATACAATTATTTGCTATGATCAAATACCAAGGTTATTTGCCATTTTACAACAAATGGTTTGTTTTAGCTATGATTTCACCATAAAAACAAACCATTTGAGCTGTCATAAATGTTTCCATATTCATTCAAATATGTTGGGTTTGGTGTAGCAAGTGTTAACTGGGTACTACGTAATACATGGGTGTGTTGGCACCTTATTGTATTAAAACAAAAAGAAGGAATGAAAGAAAGCTCTTATACATTTTTACTCTATATTATGTTAGCATTTCAAACATTTCCTAAGTAGATCATCTATTTAATGTCTGAGTTGTAAGAATGAATTTTTGTATCAGGACTTGTCCATTGGCTAACATAACTTGCTCTGTCTATGCTACGAGATAATTTTATATACTCTGGTCTGTTTGTTCTTTAGGAAGTATTTTATTCTTTAAACAGCCTCTAGTAACAACCTGATTTTTTGAAATTCACAGAAGACAATAAATGTTCATTTGGTCCTATTCACCTTCCTGTTAAATTCAGTATTTTGTACATTCATGTGAGCTTTCTAATGGTAACTTTTGAAATTATTTATGGTTTCCTTTTTGATTAAATGTATATGTGAGTCTTGACAACAATTTCTCATGTAAACTGACCAAAATATACATTGTATAAGTGATAGTTAACTTTCGATTGACTGTTACATTCCATTACCAAACTACTAAAATATTACAGACATATAAGTTTTGCAATCTTATGTATAAGGGGTTTCATTAAAGAGACGTATCTAGGCATTTTTGAAAAATTCCATGGCACAATAATGCAAATAATGCATTAGTAATGTTTGGGAATTGTATTGAATTGTTAAAATGTGCTTAATGCAGTTTCAATAGGTGCTTGAGTGATCATTACTTGATAACATATTCCTTACAACATGTTTCATTTTACATCTTATGTATGGTTGAGTAAGTAATTATACATGTGTTTTGTTTTTGTAGCTAATGAAATAAAACAAAGAAAAATAACTATTGTTTTCTTCCAAGTTATTCTATTTAAATTATGTTATAGTCATTATCTGGTAATATATTTCTAGGTTGAACCCAAATTTACTAGGATAAAGTAACTAATCTGGAAACATATCAGAAGTTAAACTTGGGCATTAAACCCTACCAATTTGACTTGTATGGTAATCCATGTCAAGCAAAATTTCTCTAGTTTTAAATTAAATGAATTCTTGGGTCTACTACCAGGCCAAAGAATCCATTCAGGCTTGAATAGGTCTTATTAATTCCAATTCACCAATTTAGTCATTCAATAGATTTATAGGTAATGCATGGTCCATTAGTAATTGGAAATTGGATTAAAGAAGGGAAATTAATAACAAGTGATGTCACTGTCAAATTATTAAATCAAAGGCTCTTACACATTTTTCAATAGTCATATGTTTTCTAAAATTTCCATATTCCTGGAAGTTCAACCAAAATAGTATGCCCACCCATAGTTAGAATTTGTCATTAATTTTGAAACTGCAACATGTGATTCATAAATGAAAGACTGCTGTAGCTTTCATATGTATAATTTTTGGATTTCATGAAATGCTCAAGCATAATTGCTCTTAAAATCAATTGACCAAGATTTGATTAAATTGAGGTGAATTATAATCAAGTCAGCAAACATGTATTAACAATCTCAGGAAAAATTGTTAATTTTTTGTTGATAACAATTGAATTAGTTTTTCACAGAATTCATTTATTTAGTGATTAATAGAAGACCCTTCTACTTTTTTCAGGTTTCTATACCAGGCTGTGGCCTTAATGGATGAGTTATTGGAATACATTAATTGCAATGGAAACTATCATATCAACACAGCTATTATTGTCCTTTTCAATGCTCCCTCTCCCTCCTATTGTTGCTGATACAGCAGGCTGGGAAGAAAGCACCCAAAACTCCCTATTGGACTAAATTATCACTAAAAGGAGGGTATCAGGTGTGTTGTTGAGAACTCAAGCATTGTTTTCCCTCCATTTGTCTTGCTGGAAAATATGACTCGCTCTGCATTCAAGGAAGCTAGAAGTCTCTCTTGAAAGTGAATTGTGTAAATCCAACTATGTTCATAAAAAATAGCAGTACCATTTCAGGTTTTTTCTGTAACTAAGGAATCTAAAGAGTAAGGCATTACAAATCAAGTTTGTAAGGTATCACTTTTTTAAAGTGTACATTGGTAGCTAATCTTTAAATACATCTTTTAATCAGATGTTGAAATGACAGTGCTATGTTGAGGATTGATATGTCAAGAGAATACTATCACAGTTTTGAAACTGTTCTAAGGCCTACAACTTTATTATGGGTCTGATGATAACCAAAATCAGCACCTTTGAAATGTCATTGGTCTGTTGCTTTATCATAGAGGAATGAAAATCAGATCTGATCTAAAAATTGTCTTATTCAACCATGTATTGAACCATGCAAGCAGGAATTTAGAATTTAATGAGTACAATAACTTATGTTCTTATGATAAAGGTTCTATAGAAATGAATAAGCTATAAATGTATTGGCAAGTAATAGTATTTGATTTAACTACACCTAGAGCTTTAACACATAAATGCTGTTTTTTGTCCATGCCACCCATAGAACACAATTGGTCCATGTGAGTTCAACATTTTAATGTGTAGCTGTATGAACTTTGAATAATAACTGTAGCTTTTGGGACAATGTGACGTCTAGTAAGTTATAATTAAATGAATTTTAAAATCATGAGAGGTTAATGTTAACCAACAAAGTAACTCCCTGGGGATAAGTATTTATGTCTTGTGTTGTTTGGTTACCTCCTGTAGTTTATAGGAATCTCATGGCTTGTCAAGTAATGATCATGTACAGTTTTGTAATAAGTACAGTAATTGTTGTATCTAAACAAATATAAGCATGGATTAAATATAATCAGGTGCTTGATACCAAAGTTTGACTCACCATGGTGAGAAAATTTTACCATTTGGTTATAAGGAAATGTATATGTTAAGTGTCTTTATATATTCAGTATTTTATTCTTTTGAACTTTGCATGCATGCAAGCAGGGGCTAATAGTCCAGTGATGTAAAAAAAATGAAAGGTTGGAGCAATTACATTAAGTTAAACGATTGTCATTTGTACCTTCTGCTTGCAGTGTCATGCGTTGGTGGTCTGTTCCATATCTTGTAATGCAATCCATCAAACATTTATTATGGTACATTCCGGTGGATAGAAGCAAGCGTGTGAACCAAGGAATTGAAAATTGTCAACCATTGCTAATTTGATGTAGTTTGTATCTCATTTCATTGTTGTAACCAGAGAATAATATTGTTAATTTTATTGATTTGGGTCTTGTTGAAATATTGTGTTGATGCTGAAAGATTTATCACAAATTAAATTACAATAATTAAAATATTAGACATTATTATCAAGCATTGATATTTTTATCCTCAAAGGAGGCTTATTTGATATGTTGTTGAAAATGTAAACTATTAGTTTCCATAATTAAATCATTGGTTGTACATAAGAAAGATCATTTATGGGCTCATAAATTTTGGTAAATAATGGTATTGGGCGTATTTGAGACTTCACACATGTATAGGGAAAACATTTGAAGGCTCTCAAATTATGCAAGGAGAAAGATCAAGCTGCTCTAGTTTTTTGATCTAACATTCTATGCATTATAAATCCTTTCTTGCTTTTCAAGTGCTTCTCTTTCATATTACAGAAAATATATTAGATTAATTTTCAGTATGTGTAAAAAGATTTAAGATTGAATATGGAAGAAAATGGAAAACAAAAGAAAAATTGCTTTAAAGGATTGTTATCCCATTTTTTCCTCCAGTAGAAGTAGTAGAATGTATCACATACACACCCAGAAAGGAGGATGAATGTTTTAAGCATACATACTTTATCCTTTTGTAAAGTAATGTGGCTAAATTATGAGTTTCCTGCATCATTTCAATAGCAAGGAAGATACTATGTTGCAAATTTCCTAATTAAGAAGGGTTTATGGGCTAAATATTTTTTAGTACTAATTACCCAAAGGGTAGAATATAATAGCACATTCTGAAAGCTTCTCAGGATCTCCACTGACTTTATTCTTCTGACTATCTCCAATTCTTCATAGCTGCCAGCATATTGAGGGACAATTTGTCAATCACCTTCACTATGTATATATGCCAGGATAGCACAAAATCCTTCATAATGACACATCCCCTATTGGATAGGTTAAATATATTTGATATTAGAGGCTGATATGTCATTGAAATTCATGGCACACGGGTGAATATAAAAAAAAAACTCCTTGAGAACTTTTCCACAATACATTTATTTCATGTCTGGTTTTGCTACACTGTAGCAACTTCAGGTACAGTACAGGGCCATTCTTAATAGATCCTTATATGGAAAGTGATGAGGGTCAGGTTAAGGAAGGAGTACAAGGCATTAGGTCTATGAGGGGAGAATGGAGAGAGAACAAACAATCGTTTTCTCAAACATGATATGACTTGTCTGTCCATCCATTGTGTGTAAAGAGCAAAAAGTAAGCTCATCACAAATGATTGTTTCCCTTTGATTCAGCCCTCATAGACCTAATGCATTTTACCCCTTCCACAACCTGACCCTCCTCACTTTCCACCCACACCCCTGTTCTCCCCCCCCCCCCCCCCCCCCCCCCCCCCCCCCCCCCCCCCCCCCCCCCCCACAACCCAGAACAAACCCCCCGCCCCCACCCCCCCCCCCACCCCTCCACGTCCCACGCCCTTCTCCCCAA
>WURS02474424.1:5087857-5106020 GCA_011762765.2 Rhinocypha anisoptera
GAAAGGAGTTACTGAACTTATGAACTACTTTGGTGAAGTGATAGGGCCTGGTAGAGGGGTATTGGGGAACTGCTGAAGGTCCAAAAGGAGTTGGCGGACAGGTTAGGGTCGATTGTGGAAAGTCTAAATAAAACTGCTAGGAAATGAATTGATTGCTTATACTTTGTTAACTTGAACTTGTTATACTTGAACCACATTATCCCTTCTCCAAATTATATAAATTGCAACACCTATATTTAATCTTGCCATGTGCTGTGAGCTAGCTACAGGTGCTGTCTTTGGAAATAAAATATCTCTATACTTTTATAGAGCTTTTTGATGGTAGTTAAACTTTGTTGCAGTTTTAATAGGGAGTGCTAATCTGTAGACAAAAACCCCTTGATGAACCAATCATTGGGAAAGGTAAGATAACTAATTATTTGAAAGTGGATTTACTAGCTTCCCTATTGGTAGCATGAGTTATTCTCTTCTCCTTTTTTCCATTTTGAAGAACCCTGAAAGGGTTCTACATAATTCAAAAATGAATGTAGAACACAAAAGTATGTTCTTAGCAACCAAGAGTTGAACCTTGAGGGACTTCATATTTTACTGGAATTGTACAAGATACTGATGAATCATTTTCAGCAATGGAACCTATCCTTTAAGTATGTATGTTTGAAGGCAGTCCTTTGCATTGCCTCTAATTCTATATGCTCTATTTAATAGTAATTTATGGTTAACTGTATACGCATAGTATAATTAATATATTAAATGATTTTTTTTAAACCATGAATAATGCTGAAATCAATTATTTTCATTCAAAGCATCTCATATGTTCCTTATAAATGAGAATGAGGCATCTATAATGGACTTAAACTTCAGTATCTTTCAAGGTAGTAAGATTCTGCAATTTTTATATGATACTCCTTTTCCATTGCAAGAAACAAGTATTCCTCTATTAATCACGGACTGGTTTTTGCTTTGTTGTGTATGACAAGGATTTTTTAAAAAGTCATGGTAATAGAAAATTGTACCTGTAAAGTTGTCTCAAGTCTTTACACCGGTACAGTTAAAAACATCCACCCGTTTCATTTAATGATAGTATATTAAATGTGGAAGACTAAAAATATCATGTTCTCTTCTGGTATATTATGAAACTGACTTCGTGTGTTTCTATTATTATACAGTAAGGGATAAAGGGATTGCTTTGTGCTCAGAAAGTCCTGTAGTCACACCACTACAGTTTCCATTTGTCTCCCCCTTTATCAAATAAGCAAATGTATTGCATTTGTGATAGCAATATAAATTAATATATGATTCTACAAAATAAATAGAACTTATGCCTCCATTTTCATAATCTTAATTAACTATATTCCTCACAACTATCTCGTAAACTACGTCCTACTAAAAATAATGGCAGTAACTGTAGTGCGTCTTAGCTTTCCATTTTTTTGTTGCTTGAATATACCACATCGTTGCTTGGCGCTAGTGTCTGTCGAAAGGGTGCAAAGTGCGGATAGTGGCGGTTAGGGTCCGAAGTGCACAGGGTGTAGGGTACACACTACGGATTGGAACACGGCCTATGTCCTACAACAAACACGAATTATACAGGAGTTGTTGAGAAAGATTCAAAGCATATGAAGAACAAATTTCTATCACTCTAACTGATTTTCTCTTGCAAGTTCTATACCTCATTCCTTATCACTGCTTAGTATTCCTCATAGCAAAGGACTTGCTATTTCACCGTGTTGTAAGTGCGTAAGAAAATAAGTTTATCCTTTTTTTCAACATCGGGGCGTTTCATATGCTGAAGTACATAAAGTATCCCTGTGTCATTTTATTGCATCATTATGCAATATTTCACTAATTCGTCGCGTAATACATCTGCACCTTATGTGGCAACTTGCAGTAGCTACTTTGAAAATCTTTAGCTGGGTCTAGTTGTCATTAATTTTGCCCTATAATACCTAGAATAGATAGTTTTGGGTGTTTCCAAGCTTATGATTGTGATAGCAACATGTGATATAAAATTTCGTTTCTTAAATAATATAAATTTAATTTCTTAAATAATTCATATATAATAATGTAATTTTGAAAAATATTTTGCTTTTTTTCCAATTTCAGTGCAATAACCTACTCTGAAATAAAGCCCTACATTAATTTTTAAATACATAAGTATGAAAACCTGTGCTAAAAAATCATAGTTTTCACTAAAAAGAAAGAATATAAAGCCAATTTTTACTGTAACATACTGAGGTGTGTGCCAACTGGGACCATTCTATACACGCTTTTAAAAAACATTCTTTAACCTGATGAGGAACTACCTGAAAAAAGTAGAAGTATATTAAACTATTTCATTCTCACTGAAGTGAGCTTAATGAGAAGACCATGCCTAAAAAAGTATAATTTAACTAATAAGTATAATTTAACCATGTCATTATTTTAGTTAACACTTCATTTAAGTTTCTTTCATCATTCACTATCAAAAAGAAAGCAGGAAAAAGACCCCCTACAAAATAATTTCTAGATTCCAATTTCTTCTAAAGTGCTAAGGTCAATATGATGACTGCCATAAGAATCTTTGTCAGGTTTCATTTAGTCACAACAAGTAGAAAACAGAGAACAAGGAAAATGTTGAATAGGGGAAATTAAACTTTATTTGTTGAACAAAAACTTTTTAATAAATCACTATGACCATTTTCATCAAGTAGCTGACATCATTAGGTCCTATTTCATGAAACTGGTCATAGTGATTTATTAAAATTTTTTGTGAAAACAACAGTTTAATTTCCCCTATTCAGTAAAAATGCTAAAGCAACACTTCTATAAGATCTTTGATCCATAAAACTGGAAAAAATCATACCTTGAGTTGCATAGTCCACTTGATCTCAACATTAAAGCCAACATGAGGGTCCACAACTTCAAGAGCATGTTGCAATGTTGGAAATGGACTGTGGTCATCCAGGTCTTCATCAGTGAATCTCTCCTGTTTGCTGGTGCCTTCTTGAAGGTGGTAAACCTTTACCCAAAAAAAGTAAAACAAGAACACCAGTCAAGCATTATAATGATAACAGCCCAAACAAATTTCCAAGAAAAATTACCATGAAACGTTTTTGCGTAAGATACAATTTGGGTTCCACATCAAATTCCAATGCTGTATCAAAAAGGCTTCAATATTCAGATATGTATGATAGAGCATGCCTCTCTTAATACATGAAAACAGATATAAAAGGCTTGACAGGTTCTTTTTGCCAGCATTATTGAAAGAGACATTTAAGCAGCAGAAAGTCGTGAAAGAGACATTTAACTGTTAATTTTAGAGTAAGTCATAAAATGTTTACTTAAAAAAGTCTTATTATCAGATATTGAAAACATTGGTGAAAAATTTGGTAATAATCCTTTATTCAGATTATCAGAAACAGCACTAATGGATCTATAGAACAAGCAAATGTGGGTGGTACTATTAAAAGGATGTTTGAGTTTTAATTACTATAGGATACACCATGCAAATTTGCAGTCAAATGGCCAGGCATAGCATGTCTCTTCAAAGGAGCAGTAAAATGCATTAATGTAGGTTCAAATAATGACTGGAATGACAACAATAGATACGATGGAAATGAAATAATTATCAACAAGCGATTGATTATTTCATGAGTGTGTATTATGATTTTTCACAATGGTTAATTGTAACACAAAAATTATTTCTTGAACATAAACTTTAGAAAATGATTTTCTTAACTTTGGGAATGACCATATGAGTGAAATTCTAACAATAACATAAAAATTAGAAACAAATAAATCATTTGGTTATATTACCACCAACATAAAAACTTCTTGCTTACTCATGTTCAAAATTCTCTAAACTGTTTCATAATTACTTGAAAGAAAGAAAACAGATAATGCTTGAAAGAATGAATCCTTATTACTGAATAAGCACACTTTTTATGAAGGGCTTTGTCATTTTGATCACAACAATGTTTGGTTGGTGACCTGCAAAAGCACAAGTAATAGAGACTTATATAGCTATTAATGATGGAAATTTAAAATAATTATACCTCAAGCATTGTAATATATGTGCTAAGTGACAGAAAAAATATATGCCACCACATTATATTCTTTGATGATCAATCAACTGCCTCATGATTTCTTGCACCATAAGGAGGTTGCTCTATTGTTCACCAAACATGAAAAAACATACGATTAAATAATGGGGATGGGTGAATATTGACTGTGATAAACATATTTTACATAAGTGCTCAAATGCATGCAGCGTTTTCTTTGCCATGAAAATATTTGCTGAATAAAAATGGATTAAATTGAATTTATTAAATCAGTAATCACTATAGTGGCACATCCATGGTTATATCAGAACAGCATGAGATGTAAATAATAGATAGAGGGTATAGGACATTTTTTTTCTGTTCTGCCAACAATCCAATACCATGATCATAAGTTATCCAGATAAGTCATGCTAAAATGAAGCTTCTTGAAATTCAACACTTGTAAGACATAAATAAGAATGTAATTTGGTTTAAATTCCTGTCAAATTAACTAATTGGATGTAGGATTGAGATATTTTTAATAATTAACACACAAAAGTGTTCATACATTCATAAGGTACTATGAGAGATTTAATTTTTCGAGCAGTAGTTTGCAAGGACGTTTCTCCAGCTTTATCAGAATTCTGAATTAAAATATCTTATCAACTATAACTCATGAGCCCTATAAGATACTATTAGAGGAAACTGAATTTAAGAAATCACTGTGATAACATGTTGTAAACAGCATCTGTTTATACAATATGATTAAAACATTGCATACAATAAAATAAGGACAAAACTATTTCTACTTATATCAGTTGCTAATTAATTTATGGTGTAGGTAAAGTATAGCCCTTTATGGCAAATGTAGTGGTGCAGGTTTTGCCATACTGTTGCCCAAAAGATCCTTTGGCTTGTTGTGAAATCTAAGCACTAGTTCACTTGTATTGTAAATGGGCAAATTAAGTTTGAAAATTTATATGGCATTTTGATTTATAATTCTTTGTATTTGTATAATTATTTGTAATTTAAGTAATTGCCAACCTTTGGCAAACAAACTTATGGAAATTTAAAAATCATCATCACAGGTTTTCAATCAGTAGATTTATTGGTTTTCAGCAGCTTTTCAATCCACACTGTCACTTTCCAATTCCTTCAAACCTTCACAGATTCTAACTACATATAAAGATTATTCAATATTCTGATTCTCATTCTCCAACCTCAGACTACCTCCAATGCTCTTCTCTCCTAAGATCCCTTCCAATAGAGTTTTCACTAATTGTCATGCCTCATACATTTCCCTCTTTTAGAAAAATTTAATAAGAAGGTTATGCAAACATACAAGAATAGAAAGTAAGGGGTACTGTCTGGAGGATTGATATCAGAATTCTGAAAATCCAAATCACAAATCATCTAACGTGATGTCAGCATGCTTAATAACAGTCCATCAATTGATTTCCTAAAACAATATTGTTTTTGAACAATTCTATACAAGTTTGAGATAATGGCAGGGTTTCTTCAAATTATCAAATGGACACAATTATCATTTCAAAATTATCAATTTAAAATAAATGACTGATGGAATGGGCATATAAACATTTGGATGATAAAAAACTAAAACATATAACCTGAAACCTCTACTATTTCCACAGACCTAAAATTATGAAACTTTTTAGCCACCAATAGGAACAATGGAACCAAGTCATATTATCAATGGATATTTTCATGTAAATTAATCATTAAACACTAACTAAAACTACTTTCCATACACAGATTACCACCACACAGAAACAATAGGCCTGAATGCATTATAGTAAAATGCAGAATATCCAGCAGATCAACAAAGAGTTACAATGCTTAATACATAAAACTCGAAGTCAATACTAGTGTAACCATGAATTTTCAACTCTATAAGTTAGTTTGATAGGTGAGGGTAGAGCCTACCCAGGACTAAGCCCAAGAGAATGTGAAAATTCCACATATCAGCAGAAGATGGGAGCCAATTCCTCATGTATATAAGTACGTGGAATCCCAGGAATATCTGGTACACAAAATCATTACAGCTTAGCTGGAGGTTGCCAGAGGCATCAGGGCGCCTCCTCACTGACACAGCACCCAGTTCACTAAGTTACCATGGGCACACAAGTTGTAAACAGGATTTTATCCAATGAAGACTTTATAAAAGTAACTGGGTGTGAAACTCCAACACACGGAGAATCTTTAATAAAACAAATTTTACCTTTAAGAAATACAGGCAGCTTACTATCATATTTGACCTAGAATAATTTACACATATTTGCACCGCCTATATATTAATGAATCACAAGCAAGTCCTGCCACTGGACATGGACAGATTGAGGAAATAAGACAAATGCCGTTAACAATTTGAGTTATGAAACATTAACTTCTCACTGTTAGATAATGCATGAGAATGGACGTACAAAAATACATTTGATAATTTTAGTAAAAAACTATTGGGTCTCTGGTAATAACTGCCGCTGCTCATGTCCCTTATGTCTTGTTAATGCTCTAATGTATTCATGGTCCAGGTAACCTGCTCAATACACTAAAATGTACTGTAAAATTTAGTCAAATAAGATAATTTGTGAGAAAACAACCAATATTGCTCACAGCACAGGTAAAAAAACTGACAGCAAGTGTAACAATGGAAAAGATTAAAAACATGAAGGGATTATTTCCACCATTTTTTTGAATGGATGTCAATTTTGTATGCACAACAATCCTCAGATTCATGACGGGGTTAAATTTTGTTAGTAGCAAAGACACAAGAAGAGAGAAAAATTCTCATGATCCAAGCAAACCCAAGTTTAGCAAGTGACAATACAGACACTTATGAGTGAGTAATTTAGGTGGTACACATCTTGAAGCAGAAAGGGGACAAAAGCAACTAACATATTTTGTGAATGAATATTAAATACTCATCACCATGTATGATCTATGTTTTCTAGAAACCATGTACAGATAAATATGAAACTGAAGCAAAAGGGCATTAACAGCAATTCATTTCAAGCAATATCGACTAATTTTTTGTGTGCAAATTGGTCATGAACAGAGCTTAAAGCATACAAGGTTTTTCACAGAATGCTAGAGGGATAACCATAAGCACATGCTTAAGAATATATGAACCACACAGACCACAGCCTTTGATTCCTTACCCCTTCCGGATACTCCATGTCAAGGTCGATAAATTGGAGAACTTTGCTCAACTGAGGAAAATTATAGCCCTGCAGGGGTCAAGCGAATCATCCAAATTGATCAATTATGACACATAAGGAGAACCTTCTTTTGATGCAGTGATGCAAAATGTTCAATGGAATGAACCTACACTGAGAAGCAATCTCAATATGTGGATGATTTTTCTACACAAAATGAAAAATAAAAATGTCACCATGACAATTGAAATATTTTTAACTGATTTTGTCTGCTCAACCCCAATGACAATAAATAACAAATAAAGCATTTTAAGTTTAACCTCATTATTTCATAGCCAGTGTCTCTCAGCTCAAATATTTTTGAACGCACGTGATCAAGGATGAATTTACAAAGACATACCTAATAAATAATGCTTAAGATCCTAATCTAACATTGCCAAGAATCCCTTGGCCATTATTCAGTTCTTTCCCTGCTTTTATTGAAAAGGCTTGAGTGTATTTTTCTACATCTTGCACTGGGGTGAGGATTACTATTGTGAAACACACAATTAGGGTCTCATCATGGTGAATCAGTAAAATGTATAAGCTAATGTTATCTTTGAAAACTAAAGCTTCAGCTTTTTCTTGTGGTATGTGTATGAATAATACTACTGGTATACTCTAATATCCATTGTTTTTCACACTTTATTCTTGTAACAACCATTACAATGTTGATTCAAGTTCTAAGGCCCCCTAATCTCTTTTGTATAAAATACTCATCAATGCAATCATTCTCATCCTAATCTCCTGGTAGATGTATGAATAAATGAGTAGTTTGAGCACTGTGCAAAATTTAATATTACTTAATGTTATCATGTTAAAATATCGATGTGGCCTTTCAATCAAGGCCCACAGCATAATAAATTTTAACTTTTTAAGTCGCTTTTTATTGAAAATTTTCACAATTATTTATAAACTCAGCCAAGATCAAAATTAAATAATCATCTTACAATAATAGGGCCACTTAAGAGATTTATGGAGCATCAGAGCAGGATGCCCTTGCCTTTGGTTAAATTTCCTTGAAGGAAGTTGAATCTAGCCAAAGTCAGATGAAAGAATGAACTGTACTCAATAGCTGTCAGAAAGAAGGGGCATTATGTAGAGAAAGAATTGGGAGAGTCACTCAATCCCTGGAGATCTTAAGCTCACAGTGAAACGAACAGATATATACTTCTTATTTCACTATGAATATTAAATGAAAAGAAAAAATAAACTTTCTTAAGGGGAAATGAAATTTTCGTCAATGAAATATGGAAAGCTAAAATTTGTTTTTGTCCTGCTAACAAGAAACTCTTTAAGACATAAAAACCTTTAAAATTAATTATGCTGAAGAAATATTAAATGGTAAAAATAGACCTGTAAATTAGGTGGCCAGATAAAGAATTAGAGTATTTTGATACTATGGATAAACAATGCAAAAAAGTAAGTAAAAACTACAAATCCCTTAAGTTCTTAGCATCAATAGGAATGTAATAATGAGGTTTAACTTTATTGCCTAAATTAATTAATACATATTCAAAGTTACAGATTCAGAAAATTGCTGTTATTTCATTGAAAAATAATTTAAGCAGAAAAAAATCACATTAGATTGGTAAGCAGGTGTAAATCATAATGAAAACCAGAAGAAATAAATATGAATATATGCAAAACCATAATGCCAATTTAGAAAATAAAACACACTGTACGACACAATTCATAAGAAAACATTTTAAAGCATAAGTAAAAATCTATGATAGTTATTTCAGCTCAGAAAGTCAGGATCAGGAATTTTTTATGACCTTAAATAATTTATTATAATTTTAAGGAAACCAATTTTCCGTACATTAGGTGTAGTTTAAGTTCTTATGGGTTAAAAGTATCTCAAAATTAAAGACTTGAAAAAGGTTCTTAAAAAAGAAAAAAAACCATTACATTTTTTTAAATATGTCAATTTCTTTAATAAGTCTTTTTTTCAGTTCATATGATTGCAATCTTGGGTTATAATATATCTCAAAGTGTATATGCTTCCTATGAAAAATATCTTAAATCCAGGGTGATAAATTTTCACATTACAATTTTTTTAAACAAGCTAAATTTCTCTAGATTTGAATGTCATGCTAGCTTCCCATTCTTATAATTGCTATTTAGAAGTGACATCCAATAACACAGATTACAAAATCACTAACAGCAAAAAGTTTTCCCATGGTAAGCTACCATAAAGTTTTTATAAAAATTATCATGCCAATTTGTATAAAAACTACAATTAGGAAACTACATTCAACAGGAAATAATGAAATTCCATATTTAGAGCCTTTAAAAATCGACCCAACCCCAATGGATTACACAAAAATCAATAGCAAAAGTATTACTTCAGAATATTACTTTATCTTCTTAGCTATCACCAACACCACAATATTCAACCCTAAGCTTAGTTTTTAGGCAAGGGTAGAGGTCACCTAGACTACTACCAAGCCTAATAGTATGTGAAAAATCACACATCAGGGTATTAAGGAGATCTTTTCCCTGTGACCCCGGTGGCTTCTCAGGAAGATCTGGTATCCTGAAAATTACTCTCAGCTTGGTTTTAGCTGTAGGTGTCCAGGTCTTTGACCCTAGGCCCCCTACATTCCATAGTCAAGAGATCTACCCACTGCA
The DNA here is from genome assembly GCA_011762765.2 of Rhinocypha anisoptera. NCBI lineage: Eukaryota > Metazoa > Arthropoda > Insecta > Odonata > Chlorocyphidae > Rhinocypha > Rhinocypha anisoptera. The sequence continues at coordinate 5,097,723 of WURS02474424.1, forward strand.
CTACCACAGCCTAGATATTTATACAGCAATGAATATTTTACGAGACAACTGGGATAGCGAGCTCGCCAGCTAACACAGAGGTTGTGGGTTCATGTCCTGCCTAGGTGTTGTGTGTGTTCAATAGAGTTTTTTCTACGATTTGAAGGAATGCAAAATGACCACAGCTGTCGAAGCACCCTTTAATCAAAAATACTACTATATTTTCTGATGAATAAACTTATAGGTTGAAACAAACCTGCTGCCTTTTCCACATTAAAAACTTTTTTAATGTACAACCAGTTTCGTTAAATAAGTAACATCATCAGGTTGGGTGGAAAAGGCATGTTTTTTACTACCTTTAAACATGGAGCTCGACAAAGTAGAGCCAAAAATAGTGCATGAATAAAATTTTCATCTTCCCTCCGTGTGTCATCTGTATTGTGCTAAACTGATTCCTGCAATCACTCACGCTAACTCATAAGGTTAACTAAGTATCTGATGGCATAACAATGACTCTTGAGTAGACAACTGCATTTCATTGTTTTAATTTTTTGTTATTTATGTACATGGTTAATTTTAAAAGAAAGCTGTTTCTTTGAAAAATATTTTCCCACCCATTATCCTTTGGCCACAGAGAGAAAACATTAAGAGTATGAATTTTATATGGTGAAAAAAACTCATACAACATCAACCTGTTTAACCAATAGCAACATTTAACATGCATGATTCATACTTTTTCCAGTATGCTAAGAAAAATTACAACAATAACAATAAACACTAATTCCACATTAGATGAATAAAAATAAGATTTGGTGTCCCAAAGAAGGATAACATTATTAAATGGGACAAAACTATGAAATTCCACATAAATGGAATTATAGAATAGCATTAGGATAAAATTTGATTATCAAATTAAACATTTTTTCCTAATGAATGATGATACAAAAATGGAACCCCATACGAAAATACTAGTATATGAGGGTTGTCTGAAAAGTGATAAGCCTCGACATAAAGATGACAGCACTTGTCAACTAAAGTTTTGGAATGCATTTGAGCATGAATTGAAAGGTAGTTAGCAATATTTCAGCCATTTTGGATGCTCATTTGTTCTTTAACAATTGTTTGAGTAAGTCATTGAGGGGGTTTTTGTGAAAATGGAAAAAGTTGAATATCATGCTTTTATTGAATACTTTCACTTGAAAGGCAATATGCCTACGCAAATTAAAACCAAGTTGGTTGCTGTCTACAGGGACTCTGCCCCATCATGTAAAGATGGACAGCTGAATTTAAATGTGATCGTACCAGTTTGGCAGCATTTGGGATGCCAAAACCTATCACCAACACTGATAACATCGCAAAAGTGCACCAAATAATACTGGACAACCGTCGAATTAAGGTCAGACAGATAACAGGGGTTATAGGCATATCGATAGAATGCATTTGTCGTACATTAACTGAAGAACAAGATATGCATAAAGCTATCAATGCATTTGGACCAAAAATGCATTTGAATGAACATTCTCAAGGCCCTGTTGAAACAGTTTAAGTGAAACAGGTCAGATTTTTTGTCTCAACTCTTAATTGTAGATGAAACCAAACTGTCAAAACAGTGGACTGCAAAGGGTTTGTGCCTGCTCCAAAAGAGGCAAAGATGGTTCCATTGGCAGGGAAGGTGATGGCGACTGTTTTTTGGGATAGTCACGGAATTGTGTTCATCGATTATCTTCAAAAAGGCAAAACAATAATGGGAGAGTATTAGGCATCATTACTTGACAAGCTGAAGGCAGAAATAAAAAAAAAAGATCACATCTGAATAGGAAGAGGAAAGTGCTTTTCCATCAGGACAAAGCACCTGCTCACACTTTGATTGTTGCCATGACAAAAATTCACGAATTGCCCTTTGAATGAATCGGTTAGCCACTCACCGCAGTGGCCCCTATTTGTCCCCCAGTGACTTTTTATTGTTTCTTAACCTTTAAGTTTCACTTGAAGGAAAGAGATTTTCATTGGATGAGGAATTTATCGCAAATGTAAAGGCCTATTTTTCGGAGAAAGATGCAAGATACTATGAAAGGGTTAAAGAGAGATAAGGGCATCAAAGGAAAAAGTTATCGACTTGAAAGAAGACTATGTTGAAAAATAAAATTATATTTGACAGAAACATTACATCTTTTAATTTTACGCTCAAAACTTTTCATACAACCCTCACACTTGTCAATGGGTGTCATGCCTTGTGGTGTGGCTTGATACACAGTTCTTGTTACTTTCAACTGTTTGGAGATTTTCAAATCTCACATCGACCAGATCATCATCCACTTCGTTTCTCACTTGTTTCCCAAGGCTTCCATCTCTCCTCAATTGACACTTAAATGATTCCTCCCCTTCCCCTCCATCCTTTCAAATGAAGATCTTTTAATTGCATAAAGATAACCCTAGAGGGATTATGGCAAGGACAATGTGAGATTTGCAATGCCTCCGTGAATTTGGTCATGATGGCCATAGATTCCAAACTACTCCAAAACACATTGTAATATAAATATGGGATCGTTCCTTTTTCTTACTCCATAGTAACATTACACTCACTAAGGAGAATTAGTTTCTTGATAAGCCAACATTCATGAAGACAATGTATTCTATGCATACATTATTTAAAATGTATCATAATTCGGAAAGATTGAAGGAGGGAGAAGGTTAAACTCACGAGTTTTAAACTATACAATAAAATGCAGCAACTTCATTTAAAATCAAATCTTAAAGCCACCAGCTTAATATACCATTTCGAAACAGTAACTTCAGACATAAGTCTGAAACATGACAAAAGAATCTCCTTTTTTTAAACAACTAACCCTACAACATGGCCTTCCAAAGTACAGTAAAACCTCTGAACAACAAATCCAAGGGACCAAAATTTTGAAAGTCTTTATAGGGAGAGATCGTTTTACGGAGATGTACTGCACACTGCATCACTCAAGGAGAAAAAGAAAACTCATTTACTGTGGGAACTAGACATGTGGGCATAATCGGTAATGAAAAAGATGACATAGCGGCAAAGGAGGCCCTGAGCAAAGTCCGGTTCAAATAAGGTGCCCGTGGATGATCTCAAGGCCGCGTTGAGAAACGTTGGACGAATGGAATGCAGAATGGCAGGGCACAACTAATAACAAGTTGCTTCATCTGAAATATGAGACACTAGCGTGTCCCTCATCGGTCAGGAACGATAGAAAGGAAGAAGTGGTCGTCGCACGCCTGAGAATAGTCAACTATGCCTTGAGCCACTCATTCCTCTTCTCTGAAGAGGAGAAGACACCACCTAGCTGCGACGTTCCTCTCACTGTTAGACACCTCCTGACAGACTTTGATAAATATCATGGCCTACGCAACAAATTCGGCATCTGGGGAAATCTAGAACAAGTTCTAGGAAATTACCCTGATTGTCTGAACCGAGTAATTTTATTCCCTAAAAGTACCAGTTAATACATTATTTTATATAAACTAAAAAGTGTATTTGTTTATTTATTGAATTTTATATTTAACACTAATCCGCTCAATACGAGCCTTTGAGGCACATCACTTTACTTTTTTGAGAATTTCTGCGTATTCCTAATTATCCAGTCGCTCAAATTTTATCACTTCTTCTACAATGTAATTCTTTACCTCTACCAAGATGAGAAAATTTGTTTCCGTTGCACGTGTTACTTTAAAAAAATAATATTTTGTTTCATCACACAACCAGGAAAGGTGAGCTTGTAATGCTCGGTGAAACATTTTATTTACATCGCAGGTATTAATGGTTTCAATGTCATTTCCAACAGAGTATTTATATCTTCACGGTGAACATTTTGGTCTTTGTTGTTTCAAAATACCATATTTTATTCGTATTTAAGTTTCTTTTTGTATATTTTAGCATTTTCCGTCATAAGCATTGTTATTTTCTTTGGAGGGTCGTCCTGCACATTTGTATTCAACATTTATTTGAAATGAAGGTTCCACGAATTTTCAAAATTGCTCCACTACCTCTTTCCTCTCTGTTACTTTGTATTTTACAAACTTTACAAAAAGGTTACGTATCTGTCACTCAAGCGGCTGACTCTTCCCGAGCAAGGCGTATTACACGTGAATGTGAATCGTAGCGCAACCGGAGCTTAAATTGGCCTACTTCAACTAATGAAAAAAAATAATTTACTCTTGCCTTTCCTTGCCATGAAAGCACAATTTTCCTGATGATACTTTGGTTTCATTCTGCTATGGCCATTATTATTTGAGTGAGGACTCGGAAAACGACGACATTCTTGAGGCATCTGGTGTAACTAACACTCATGTATTCCGGATAACTGTAGAACTAAAGGGCAATTGATAAAATATCACTTTGTTTTATTCTGAATGAATTTAAGTATACATATATAGTATAAGTGTTATAATAAATAAATATAAACTACACAATTTTGCTATAATTTACGTGGTCTACGATCACTTAACAAAGGTGAGCTCAAGAGGCTCACCTCACCCCGTTGTGTCAGCGATTTAGCTTGCCCGAAATAGGGTTCCTCCGAGTATTTAAAAACATTTTTATTACAGTTCCCCACTAATTCGTGAGACCCACGAATGCTAAATACCGGTTATTATAATTAATAGGTTTACTGTAAAACATACAGATCCAGGTAGACAGTGTCAGGTGGCGCATGCATCGCAATCGATATTTTAATTTTTAAAAATGAAGAATCAAATCAAGAATCAGCTGCTATATGTGAGTGGTGAAAAATTACCTGAGCTGTCGACGCACCCATTAAACCTAATTCTACGTACCCTCTATCATATGGCTTACTTGTGGTCTGACACGGTACTAATATATAAGGTAGGCATTGCGCATATCCGTGAGACCTCTATTGGAATCCTCCAAACGCCTGGTGCATAGACTACCGGGTAAACTATTTGGGGCGTTGAGTGGGGAGGGTGTTCCCAAAGCGTTTTTTTAAGTAAAAATTAAAATCCAGAGTAAGACTGGGTTCGCAAGAAGAGAGATTTTTCCGAACCGCGCTCCTATTGGTTACCTCAATACCGGCACATGACCGGCTTCAAAGCCCCTCCTTCTCTCTGACCCCGCCTCTCCCCACACGCCAAGTCATTTTGCAACTGAATATATAGAGCCACGAAAACGAAATGCAAAACGTAAAAAAAAATTGACGAAGATGGCAGGCACTTGTGAAACAGCCTCTTTGCTTTAGGACAAATAACAAAAGTATGGTTGCCTCGATATGGTGAGGTCATCCAATTTATCAAAACCGAAATACAAGGCCTGATCCAGATAAAAAAACATTGCTAGGACTTAGCAAGAGGTGAAGCCTCCGAAAACAGCAGGAGTGTTGACATTCTGCTTCCTTCCTTCTTCTTAAAATGACAACGGTCTGCTCCAACATCTTCAACGGCGCCTTCTTTTCTTTTGTCTACTGACTGAGCAGCAATTTTTGTTGATAAGGATCGAGCACTTTCGTTTTCGGTTGGCACATTTACGAAACACTATAAAGAAAACAATAACGAGCGAAGACAAATCTGGCGTAGTATAATAAATGTCGATAGCGGCCATTGAACTAAACATCAAAAATAACTAAAAGTTTTTTTCAATTATCTCATAGATGGCTGACCGGAAGACCTTAGTTTTACGAAAAGTTTATTTTTTTTTTAATTTTACCTAAAGCAACCCAGCAAACTTCATAGAAGATTTTACGAAATATTTTATAGAATCGTTTTTACCAAAATTTTACCGTGACAAAGGGGCATAACCTTGTTAAAAAAATAAACTAATACTATGTATTTTCCAAACGAATTTTTATTTTTGGGTTGTCCATATCCTTGTATAGCCATGCTGGTGGTCGTGGTGTGGAAACAATTGTCGTTTTCAATGTTAAATTCATTTGGAAACAGCACATTTAGTTCTCCTCTTTCTGCTTATTACTCGTTTGCTACTTTCATTTTGTAATGCTCCCACAAATAGTTGTAATAATTAAATTGCTGCGATTATCTAAAAGAAAAATATTTTCACATTTTAAAAAATTGGGGCTGAGGAAAGCATGTTTACGTTTTTAAAAAGCTTTATCCAACCAGGTCTTCATCATTTCTTTGTTTATCCATCCATTATCATTTGCATTAATATTAAGTTCTTTTGAAAAACTACTATGTGGAATGGTCTTCCTCTTGAATGTCCCAATAGATAGCTTGGATCCATTTCCCAAACAATGCAAATGTAAAGTTTGACTTTTTGTACCGTTTCGTAGTAATGGGCACTTCCTTTGCACCTTTAAGATTCAGACCTTGCAGTTGGATGGACAAAACTTACAGGGGCTTCATGCGTATAAGCCATCCGCATCAGTATTTCTCCGAATATCCTCATTTTCACAAATCATCTAAATTTTATCACCTATTTATTTTTACCACCGGTAGTTAATGGCCAATGCTTGTCGAGGCACTTAAATTATTTTCCGTAATACGTAAATCGGAATCCCCAAGGGAGATATGCTTCGAAGTCTTCTATGTTTTTCTGTCAATTGTGCAATTTGCCTTACTGGAAGTAAAATTTAAATTTTTGAGAATCTTCTTGATTCCTCTTGATCTTTTAAGACTGACCCAACCGTAAAGTTAGTCCTCTTTCAATTGTTGGCCAGATACACTTCCTGTAGCGCATGGTTTGTTTCCCAAGATGCAATTTCTTAAAAATCTCCTAAATCTTCCCACACTATCTAACACTAGATTTATTTACATTGAGTCGTTTCCCTGCTGCACTATTTCCATTACTTTTTCGAACTGAATAACTTCAAACTTAAACTGAGGCGTTTATCATTTGCGTGTTTTTTCCTTTTTTCTTCCATGGTCTTACAATAGTAATTATAATTTGGCACTATTGAAATTCCTTCAATACCACGTAGAAAATTGGTTTACTTCATTTGTCCATAGAAAGGTATTTCTAATGAATTTAACTGCAGCTTAACAAAAAAAAATAACGATTTTTAAACTGGTTTATAATGAAAAACAGTACAATTTTTAAATATCCGTTTTCAAAACATTTAACTCAGTAGGGAGGTTTCCTTAATGCATGTTATTTAGCATAATATACGATATTTAAAACTATAACATAACAACAATTAAAATGAGCGCATATAATGCACACAAGATCAAATTATAATTGGTAAATGATCTATTTTCATTTAGTTTAGTTCCTAATGGAAATATCAGTAGTCATATCAGACCGATGCCTAAGTTTAATTACATGAAAAATGCATGCAAATGGTTATATTTTTTAGTGAAGGAAGAATTTCTGTTTCCGTATGACATTATAGAGATTGCATTTAAATGTATCCTGGCATCAAGCACGGGTCAAGGTCGTGAAGGGCACCCGGCCACAAAATCATTAGACAGGTTTTAATGGAATGAAGACGATCAGTGAAGTGAAAGCGGCTTGGGGCATACACTTTATGCGCTGGCAATCTCCTGCTGAAGTGAAAAGATGGCAAGGTGAACCGCTAAATCTACAATTGAAGCTGAACAGCAAAGTGGAGGATAAGGTGAGGACTGGGATGCGGGACTTGAAGTCAGGAAGAGGAATGTAAGTAGCCGACTAAGATGATGAGACGAGGGGGTGGAGACAATGCGTGTGCAGGAAGTTAAAGTGGACATGACTCAAATAAACAAGAGTCGAGACGTGGTTACAAGATGCAGATGGGAGAGAGACGTGAGGATTATTAGGAAGGTCGTGGAAAAACTACGGGTCCGTGGATAGACATGCTGAGGGAAAAGGAATACTCTAAATGGTACATCGCTTTGAATTTTTCATATAATCATAGGATTTAGGAATGAATATGAACACGTGGCAATATATTCAAGTGAAGGGTGATGAGTTCAACAGATTATTGAAATGAGAGAACCTTTAATTGGTAATTCCACACAATATTTATTTGTTAAACACGACCTAGGTTTCGACAACACATATCATCATCAGGTGATGTGTACTCCCGAATCCTAAGCCGTGTTTAGCGAATAAATATTGCGTGGAATTACTAAGTTTCACTCACTTCATAACCTGAACAAATTCCATGGAATTACGCCGCCTGAGACAACAGATTTAAATTACTTTCTCATAAGAGAATTAAACATAAAGAAGGTAGTAGTAACTCTTACTCTAATTATATATTATACCCGGAGAACCATATATATATATATAGTATTGGTTCGAACATTAATGGAACGTATAAATACACAGGACACAAAAAGAAAAAACTCACAGTGGTGAAGAATTTTCGGTGGAACCACCACCTTCGTCCGTTCAGGAGA
>WURS02474424.1:5106120-5123956 GCA_011762765.2 Rhinocypha anisoptera
GTATGGAGCATGGCACTCTATGGATCAGAGACATGGACTATTGGAAAAAGAGACCAAAGAAGAATAGAAGCCTTCGAAACCATGGTGCTGGAGGAGAATGGTGAAAATCAAGTGGACGGACAGAGTTAGGAAAGAGAAAGTGAACAGAAGAGCGGGGGAAGCTAAGGCAATGTGGAGTACGATAAGGAGGAGAAGAAGAATGAGGTGGATAGGACACACACCGAGGCATACTGGGTTCGTGGAGAATATAACAGAAGAAAAAACAGGAGGGGAAGGACCCGCGGGGAATTCCGAGGGACAAATACGTACATAGGACAATTTACCATACACGTTAGAAAGGAGACCTACCAAGGGATAAGAGAGAATGCTAGATAGGAGATAACTAGATAGGAAAGGATGGGGGACTGCAGTCAACCAATCTTCGGACTGATAATGATGATATTGTCCATTTCTTAATTCTGTATAAAAGTATGCTCCATGTGCATACCCTAATAAAACCTTTCCTTATATCCAGGGTAATATTATTTGCAGAAATATTTGCTTATTATGAAAGAATATCTTTTTTGTCATTCTGCTTATTACTTCCCTGTTGCCCCTTCCACAATAGGTGATTTTTCGTCCTAAGGAGCAGAATTCTTCCACCTGCCCAACTGCATTCTTCACTAGTTTAAATTATAATTTCTTTCCTTACTCAGGTTGCAGACCATTTCTTTCATTTTATTCACAGTCCCCTCCACATGCAGACCAATTCCCTTTCCAGAATTTCCTTCTCTGCTAATTTTCACCATGCTTCTATTTAGACCATAAAATAATGCTAGCCACGTTCGTTATATTTCATTTTATACCGTAATAAGCGCACTTCGTTTTAATTAATTACTAAAAGAGGAAAAAATCATTCGCATTCAAGCAACGTGTAACTGTTTTATCTGCGTGTGCATTCTCGATATCAAGGGCGGGGTGACAAAACCTTCAACGTGGCCGGCAAGCTCGCCTTGCCGAACTCGTGATGCTAAAATATGAATATTTAGTTCGTCAAAAATACGCGACGGAAATGGAAGCCAGATAACAGTTTCAAAAGATGGTAAAGTGTTTGCTCTCCAGATATCGCAACGAGCGATTTATTTATTTCCACTGGTTGTATCGCATTGGCTGCACGAGTTGCAGCTTGATTAGTAAATATTTGGTAGAATAGAAATACACACTTTTGACAGACGGTTCATGTCTCTGTTAGTGAAGGAGGCGACATATACGGAGAGTTAGTGGTAAATGGAACAGATGTGTGGCTGAGTCACCAGAAAATAGCAGTCTCAAAAAGTGTGGAACTTGAGACGATTGAGAGGTTTGCTATTGCTGCCACTACTATTCGGAAAAGATGTTTTAAATATCAAGAGTGCACGAACCCAATCTCCTTATGATATTAAATCCTTATTTCAGAAATAAAGTGATTGAAAACCATAAAAAATTATATTTATACTGTTAACGGGGCATGAAACCTAAAAATCTTTCCGTTAATGAACCATATGGCTATTTATCGTGGGCATACTTCACTTTCAGTCACACGACTGGAAATTCATCGACGAAATGGCTACTGGTGATCGATGAGTTTAAAATAAAATATTTTCAACGACCTCCCTATACATTAGATACAACGTTAGAAAGAGATAAGCACCTTAACTGAAAATATATCGATCGAAAAGGGGGATCGAAGTACCCGTCACTCAAAAAGCAACGAAGATTGAAGTTTGTGTTAAGGGGAATGCTGAAATAACGTTTTCTTTTGAGAAACACAAAACAGTCGCTGAACTTCGTCTTACGAGAGACAAGATTGTTTAGCGATTCTCTGAAAGAAATCTAACGTAGAAATGTGTGGAAAGGGAATCCTCCTCCTTTATTGGAATATGACGCTCAAATTAATTTGTGCATTCTCCATTCGCACCTTTCGTTCCCTCGTCAATTCTCATCAAACAGTAGAATTTCTTGCATGCAAGGAACGGAAATTTTTATCGTGTCCATCAAAACGAAAATAATAAGTAAAACAAATAATTGAGATTAATGCTGCCTCGAAATGGATCATTTAAAAGTATTGTCGAATAATATTTTTATAAAAACTCATCGCGCAGTTTCCAAGCTTTGGAATGATAATTGACGTTTTGAACCTCTCTTCAGGTATCCGGGGGAGAAAACACTGAAAGGAATCATTACTGCGGGTTACCAATTGAAGGATTAAAACTTTGGTAGATCTCCAATAAACTGTTACCTGCCAAGCTCTTCATCTCTTCGTGGTTCCTTATGATGACCGTCTTCTGTCACCTATTTCTCGTAATTCATCTTTGGTTTTCCCTTGAGGTCATATGTTTTTTGCTTTCTCATTGAGGGCGTTGGTAAACTGTCGTGTCTCAAGATTAGTGCAATCATTTTACACTTTTCTTCCTACTTAAATCATAGATTTTTCTTTGCCCCCACACTTTATCTATTTAATTTTCATGATTCTTCTGTGGAAACGCGTTTCCAACGATTCCACAATTATTTCATCTGGATTTCCAGTCAACCTTCAGTCTCTTACTCTTGATGAACACATGTTTTTTATAGCCTTTCTCACGTCTAGGCTATTAATAGTTGCCGCAAGTAGCCGCTTCTCCTTTCTTCTCTTGCAGTACAGTGACTTTTCCCCCTTTCGTTTTCCATCGCCATCCAACTTGTCGTTTTGATAGAAAATATGCTGAACTCGAACATTAGCTTTAAAGGTCCTTGAACTCATCGCTCAGGAAAAGACCAGAAAAAGTACTGGAAGTGATATAAACCTTACGGGAAAATTTATCTCGTTCTATATGCCGTTTGGCCTATTATCGCGACATGACGCATTTACGACCTTATACAAACAAAACGCTCGCCTTGAGATTCGTTGAATCCACTGACGTATAAATTTCATATGCCATTGTTTTAAAGTACTTGCATAGTTGGGGTGATTTTTCATGGGATGTTGTTTGCTTATGTAACTTGCTAAGAGCATTTCGTGTTTTCCCAGCGAGCGAGGCAAAAAAGTGGAATTAGATCAATACAGATTGTTTACGTTGTTTTTAAGATTGTCTACCATTTGTCATTTTAAAACATTACTTGGTCTCAATATTCAGTCGTGTGGAAGATTTATTAGGGGAATCATACGACTTGAATGGGAAATCCCAGCCAGTCGAATTATAGTACGATGTTAGCCAATCATGTTAAGACATTTTTAAGGTTTGGCTTAATGTTAGGTTAAAGATTGTCAAATTTAAAACTTGATTGGATTAAAACGATCTCCACAAATCATTAAGGATTTATCGATTTTTTCTAATAAATGAATTCTTATGAAATGGTTTTATTAATAAGATGATTTAAAGTTTTAGTGAACATAAACAGTATGAGAATTGGCTTCAGGGTAGGAGTAATGAAGTAATTACTTTCAAAGATCAATGCGGATAGTGGATGTGCTGTAACATGATCTCTGCGTTATCTCGCAGTGGGATTGTCCAACTACGTCGACTACACAGTTTCGCTTTATCTCAACACTACCACGTAGCATTCGCTACTTTTCTTGGTCTGTTGCCAGACGCTCAAACATTTCACAATATTGCCCTTTCACTGGCATTATAGTTTCAAGCGTTTTAAAGGGGAGCTAAATATATGTCGAGAGGATTATCTAATATTTTCAAAGCACGATAAATACTGAGAAAGACCTTGGAGGTACCTTGGAACGTTAGAGTTACCATCCCAAAATATGATTTCAGGGACCAAAAATACATATTATGTTTTAAGGAATTAAAAACACTTTTCTCTCCACTTAAAGATTTACCACTACGACTAGTTGCGCTACACCCACGTAGCGTCATTGGTGTCGCGAAACTATTCGTGGTAATAAATATTTAAAGTGAAAAGCAAAGTGCTTTAAGTCTTAACAACATGAAACAGTTCCACAAAATCAAGACCTCTTCAATCACATAATATATTTAGTATAGATTGTAGATTAATTTGCACTGATGAAGAAAAAATTAATGGCAAAATTAAATTTAAAAACTGCATTGTTCAACTGCAGGTGCTCGTGAGGGCAAATTAATCCACATCCATTTGAAGCCAAATAAAATAAGATAGCAAAAACAAAAATGATACAACCAAAATGAGAATTCGGGAGCTATGAGAACTATATCGATGAAGACAATTCAGGCTATGTCAGGAGTCAATAAACAGCTATTAAATGTGGATTATCCACGAGAGAAACCTTTTTTTCATTAAATAATAACTTTTAACTTTCCATAGACAGCCTATCGTCCACTAAGCACTGTCCTTTAAGTCACTCTTGGAGCTTAAAGATAAAAATAGCAAGAACGAGATTAAAAAAATGGCATGCATCAATGCGAGAGGGCGAGCATTTAAGTCGACTGCGTAATCCGGCAGAAGTTTATGAGACAAGAAGATTACCCGACGGAGGTTCTCGAAACGGAAAAATCTCAGAAGTTAGTGTATTAATAACGTCCAATGCTCTTGGAAAAATTTAATTGGGCCCCAGTTTTCAAGGCTACGTTGCAGCCACTTTGTGTAGAGCACTGCAATTACATCGAGAATTTCTTTCTCTAAAACAAGCGTAAAATGAAGTGCGCTATAATTATCGTTTGAGATGGATGTCTGAATTTGGAAATGTTTTATAAAGATACGTAAAATTAGAGGAAAATTCAATAGTCTCAAGTGAACTTATCGTGGCACTGAGACACCCTAGAAGGATAGAGATAGAGAGAATTCGATTTATCGCTCAACTTCTCAAGATGCGTTAAGTCTTGAGTGATAATCAATCCGATATTCCTCTTTGCGTGACGACATTGATCTTCAGTTCCAGGAAGGACAACATTATGGAAACGATATTTCAGCATGATCGGTCGGCTAGCGCGGTTCCCATGATTTAAACACACAATACCCTCGCGACCCTGCGGATAAAATGTCGAACCCATGAGGTGTCGGCGTTCCAAAAATTCCTCTTGAATTCTCTTATTGAACCATCACATATCGTAGTACGGTAGATACGTTCCTTGAAATGGCCGCGTCTTTTGAAATCGCGCTATTAGGAATCCGTATAAAATGGTGAATGCCGATTTTACTTCATTGATATTTTTAACTCAGCATAATATTTTATGAATATGCAATTAACTACCCGAGAAAAATAATTTCGTTTTTATAATTCGTACTTATCTAAATGTAGTAATTTTTCAGTCCACTTTATGAGAAAGACGTACAATTAGATCAAAATGTCATTTTAAAAATACGTAAAGTTATTTTTCAACTACGGTACTCGGTGTCTTACTTAGAATAGACACCAGTGAAATTTGGGTAGGAAGTCGAACCGCCGCGTCTCGTCGAAATTGCGTACTGTCAGTGCGTGCCATGGTTTACTGTTTGTGTGTGCATACCGAAGCGTGCCCTACATGGCGATAGGCTTCATGTTGCTAAGGCTGCATTTCAATCTACCATTCATTCATTTAATGCAATTTAATTTTTCGGATGACTTTTGCACCTTCTATGCGTCCTGCGCCTATACCGTAATGGAACTGTTCGATTTACGTGTTTACGAGTGGAATGCCGTCCAAAGGAAAATTTTAACTTGTAATAATTTATGAAGTTTTAAAGTTCTAAATGGCGATTCCATTCGAACTCCTTGACTTAACTTCGGAAGGCAATGCAATCAAAGAAAAACTGTATTATAGGAAGGTAAGTCACTGATATTTTATAAGCAATTTGCAAACATTTTCAGCATAAGCCTCGGTAAGTCATGTAGCCTTAGTGTTCTTCGTGCGAGGTTGAAGAGGTTTTTATTTTCTTCGATGGATATGACATAAACGTTTTTAAAACCTTTTGGAAAAAAACAAAGCCCGTCGAAGCATTTGACTTGCAAAAAAATCCCGTGGGATTCACGGACACAGCGTGTAGGAAGATAAGACGTTATCGAGACCGGAAAATGGAGCACAATTCCGGAAGCGCATGTTACTGAAGAATGAATGAAATTCAAAGCAATGTTAGAGCGGTCATGAGACTCGATTATACGTTATTTTGCGCTGCGAAACTGTTTACAATAGAAAATGTTTATAAATATGCTTTTATGCAAAGCTGTTTTATCAGCTGAATGAATACCAAAATAAAGTACATGCCATGCGGGAACAAATTCAATTGAATTTAATTTTTAATAACACGCAAGATAAATAAAAAATACGTACATGTTACATTGGGTATACTATATGCGTACTATACGTACACATATAGTATACCCAAGATAAACGAAGGAGTAAGATACTCAGAAATAATTTTTTTAAAGTTAGTTCCTTAAGTGTTCCTTTTTATGTGTGTATAAGTGTGTGTGTTCGTCTTAGCTGCTGCTCTGAGTTTTCCTGAACTTTATATATACACATTTATACACTAGCTACCCTAACTATAATCTCCGAGCTTGTGGTCATATTTATTTTGATCTGAAATTGTACGACGAAAAAATGACATTTTATATTTATTTTCTGTTCTACGGCCTGTCTCCCTGATTTTATGTACGCGTTCTAATCTACCGTAGTATGTCACAGTATACACAGGTACCTAGATATGAAAGAATTAAGGCATTCTTAGATAGGTAATAAAATGAAATTTTGATACTACTACTACCGTTAGCATGAAAAACATTCGTACGACAGTAGTCTGATTGCTAGTCACATTTATTAAAACTGACTTTGTGTAAGTTACAGAGCGAAATAAAACATTTTACTTAGTTTTTCCATATTACCCGAATTTGGAATGAGGAAAATGTATGTGTAATGCGGAAAAATTAAGTATAAAGTTTTATTGAATAGTTACACTTAATTAAAGATGAGTTGATTTTTTATTTTGATTTTAGATTAGACTAGCCTTTGTGATTTCACATAAAAAATGAAGTTTAGTCACGCATTTACACATTTATGCAAGCAAGTGGATATAAAAACACTGTGAATGGCTAAAAAAATTAGAAAAAAGGTGAAAAATTGTGGGGTATGCTTTGCCAAGAGGAGAATAACATTCCGAGGGGCCATACAATAATTACTGCCTTATTGCCACTCATTACTCAATTGCAAATTTAACGCAATAAGATTGCCCAATGCACATTAGAAAAATGAGTTTATTTCATACTATGCGTTTATGAACACACTATATCAACAAGCACTTATGTTTGAATGTAAACTACCTAGGCTACCTAGGCGTCTTTCATAAAAATAGAATGAAGATTGATTAGTCCTCCTAAGGGTCTTAAATACGAAATTACCTATAATATTTCCATACCTACAGGTTAATTTTGTGAGAATAATGATATAAAGATGTAGAAATGTAGAACAACAAACAGACTGGGTAAAATGAAGACATGGAATTACAAAAAGTCCCGATCCACGATACATAGAAGGCACCATTTTAGTAGTTACAATTCCACAGGATCGTAAATTTACGGGAGGCCGTCGAGTGAGGACAATCCCTGGCGTTTAATGGCGCCATGTTCTCACTTATGTCTCGAAGAAATGACTACATGTACCTCTATATGACATCCACAAAGAATTGAAATATCATCCAAATTTTCTCTCCATACGCGACTTGCGACAATACACTGAGGGTTAAGGGAATGAGCAGGAAACAATTGTCACGATAGAAGAAACCAAAATAATATTACGAGTAGCGACATGAAGTCCGGGGCTCAAAGTTTCCTTTAAATGTTTCGCTTTAGAGGCTGACTCGTATATAAACCTCCGGGGCAAGTTTGAAGAACAGCTTCCCACAGTCTCTTCTGAGGCATCCATAGACGTCTATAGGAAAAGACATGCGGATGAAATTGAACTCGGGTATAAACAAATTGTTTGCTGCATGCAGGAGTCCATTCAAGGAATTGTTTGGAAAGGCATCACCTTTCGCCACTTAATACCCTCAAGGCCACTCGTTTCATTCGCTAGAGGAAGTCAGAGACTAAGATGACGGACCAGATTACATTGCTCGATCCAATTGAAGGGAGAGCTTGGATTTATTAATCGTTTAGAAATGGTAAGATGACATCAGTTTGGTTTTAACTTTAAATTTACGTGTGACCTACAACTTATTTGTATAGGATACGAGGATTTTATTTTATAACTTATAAAATAGGATACGTGATGACCTATAACTTATTTTACGCACCTT
This sequence comes from Rhinocypha anisoptera, assembly GCA_011762765.2. Taxonomy (NCBI): domain Eukaryota; kingdom Metazoa; phylum Arthropoda; class Insecta; order Odonata; family Chlorocyphidae; genus Rhinocypha; species Rhinocypha anisoptera. Next base: position 5,114,314 of record WURS02474424.1, read on the forward strand.
ACTCTGTTTCACTGCCATTGGGAATACGCATTTACCTCAAAATATGACATAACGGAGTCATTTTTTTATTGTGTCCCTATTGGATAATGTTAGTTATAGGGTAAGATGATATCAGTTGAATTTTAATTTTAAATTCCAGCCGCCGCCACTCGGGCAGCCGTCCGAGTGCAAGTTATTTGCACGATTGCAAGTTATTGCAAGTTGCCGGCCTCGGTGGCGGCGGGGTAACGTCCTCGTCTGCCAACTTGGAGGACGCGGTTTCGAATCCGGACTAGGTGGATTTTTCCATCTCCACCTGAAGGATGGATGTTTCGTCCTTGTTATTTTAAAAAATGTTATATAGTGCCCACTGTAATTAGCCTATTAGTGCTGTTTGTGGGCGATTGAAAAACAAAAATAAAATTAATAAATAAAAAATGCACGCAATACATGGCTAAGCGATGACCTATAATGTATTTAACGCACCTTTCACAGTCATTATAATGTTGAGAATACACATTTACCTCAGACTGAGACATAATAGAATCATTTTTATAATATCCCTATTGGATAACTTTATTTTTTAAATACGCCCATGTACCATTAATCACCAATTAGGTTAAAAAAAGAATCGGCAAGGAAAAACTTAGGCAGGGGATTAAGGGTATCAGTTGAAAATACGATCCATGCCAACATGCCGTCAACTACGACATTCGTGGATGACGGCAAGTAGTCTTTATTGACGTCGCATGAAACAAAGGCTTTCAAGAAGCTGGGTTGGATTGCAAGAGCCTGAGATGAATCGAAGAATAAAATCACGACAATGCGAATGAAAGAGGAAGAAAAACGGAATGCGAAAATAAATAAAGGAGTAAATACGAGTAAACAACCACTCGCCAGCATAATTCATTATACACATGGAACATAAGAAAGCGGCAAAAACTGGAATCAAAGGAAATACGGCGTATGAGGAAAATATTTGCAGTCACAATTATGGCAGTGAATCGAGAAGGCCTACTACAAGCGTCTCTGAATTCATTCGACCAAGTGCTAAATAACATAACCTGGGCATCAAGGAAAAGATTTATATGACGCTAACGTACGAAAGACTGGGGGTAAAGAGCTCGCATAACACCCAAGAGGGGAGAAATAGACCAAACAGAATCCTTCGATTAACTATTCGGCAGATAACATGGGGTGGTAGAAGCTCGCACGACTTCGAAAGAAAAAATGGCTTCTAAGAAGACATTCGCCAGGACGAGGGAACCATCATATCCAAGAAAATGCCACTGTCACCAAGAAAGCAATATGTTAAAACGTTCGGGTGAAACAAAAAGTTATCAGGGAGTATAAGAGAAGCAACAACGAATGTCCGATGATGAGGGTGTTGTTTAATCAACGCCAAATTAAAAAAATCCCCGCTAGTTGCGTCAGGCTTTAAAATAACGCTGATTAATCTAGATTAATTTTTAAATTCGACTTGTGAAGTTTTGCAAAGGACAGAAGAAGGGCAAGTTGCGTTTGTCTGCTACCAAGCTCACCTAAAGCCTCGAGAGTTGATAATCCCGGTAGAGTTGCATCATTCTAGCAAACCCGACACAACATATACCGTCTCTTAAAAATAGTTTCTTCAATATTTTCACTCGATAAAAGAAATGTGCGAATATCGCGTCAAGATACGGTATCTATAAAACACAGAGCTGCAGACAAACAGTGAATCATTTTAAAGAGATAGATAAGGAAATGATGGCATCCTTGAGGATAGTCTTGGGAACAGACGGCGAAAAGTAAAATAATCTCCTCCATCATAATCCACGTACGCCAAAAGATTCGGCGACCGAGGAAAAAAAAAGAAGAGAGCCATGCTCAAATTTGGACGTTTCAAGGAAAATACCGAGTATATGTTAATTTGGAATGGGTGAAACGAATTTCCGTGAATAGCGAGAACACTGGTCAATGAAACGGGTTCATTCAATCACCTCGCCGTTTCTCGGGGATTCGACCTTACTACGGTCACGAGGCTAGATATGATTTGAGAGGCCATCGGAAACGGTTAAAGTAACCTAAAAATGATATGTAACGCGTTTAGCTAAATATGTCTTTCTTCTAGTTCCTAATGCTCTTATAAAATGTCTGGCCCACTGATTGGACGCCCACATTAAAATGGTCCAAATAACTTTAATTTTCAACAACTCATGGCAACATTGGGAAAACAATAAAATCTATACATGTATTTAAGTTCTTGGTGTACTTATAAATAATACGTGGGATGTACTTGGTGTGCTTAAAAAAATATACGTGGGTGGGAATTCGCGGTCAAAAAATTGAAACAACTATCACTAGCCTATGTGACGTGGTTGATGGAATAGGAACGCTGTGTCCGTGAAAGTATAAAATTTGTAATAAGAACGTATATTGAACAAGAAAGGGAGATTAGACTTCCTCTTTCTTCTACTTCCCCCTCATCCTCCCAATGCTTATTCTATACCCCCCCTCTCTCTCTCTCTCATACTCCTCGTCCCTTCTCTCCGTTTGTCTGAACCGCCTGAACGATAGTTATTTTTCCTTGAGCATCACAAGAGCGGTATTCACGCTTAGAACATTGAGATTTTTTTAAATGTGGACAAAAATACATCTGAGGATTATTTTAAAATACTTTTTTTAATTTCAAACCGTTTTATTCGAATCTGTTCAGGGTAGTTGTCTATCGACGGATCACTAAATTATGAACAACTAAGGGGGCTACCGCCAGTTTATTTCTGCATCGAAGCGAGCTATCCATTTCCTATTATCATAACAAAAATTCTTCTTCGGAAAAAATCACTTTACAGTACCCCGTATTCTTTTGGTTTACCTACATACATATTTTCTGACGTGCTCATTTATTCGAATGGTTGCTATATACTGGTAACACCTGTTATTCAAGGAACTAATAGCCTCATATGACAAAAAGAAAAATGTGCTCTTCAAGTGACGATCTTTGTCGTAGAATTGTACTGTATACTATATGTAAAGCTATATAGTAATAGCCCACTTGAACAAAAAATATTTAAGAAGAATACTGTTTATGCTGTCATATGTCTCATCACCCAACTTGAGCAGCGTGCTCTCAAGGCATTTAGAATTCACGTGTGCGATTATGCAAGATTTTTGGAAAAATATTAAACTTAAAGACGTGACTACATCCTTAATATGGAATACGACTAGAGACCTATCACTTTGGTGTCCTTACTTCATTTATTTTTAAAAAGCATAGCAACTAATCAAGTTTCATCCCAAACCTGCTTATCATTTGGTGATTATTGGCAATCAACGGATTAGGATGATTAACACAACAAATGACAGAACTCGTCCCCGCCCTGAGGTTAATTCCTCTTCATCTCTCCATGTTTCACATCTGCCATCATTCCATCGAAAATCCCAATTCTTTTCCAATCTCTACCCCTTTTACCTAAAGTTATTTTCCTCTATTGCTATCTTCAAAAACCTATCGCCCTTCCGTCTACTTGTCCAGCCTTCCTCTATCTACGGCCTCTCTCCTCTCCTACCATTCCCAACTCTCCATTTGTTTTTCTCTCTGTTCTTTAATTTGTTTTTATAACTTTAATTTTCCCATCATGCTCATTCTTTATATTGAAATTTTATCTTTTATATTAGCCCATTTGCCGGGCCTTAATACGATACTTGTGTTTTGGGGACACGCCGGAAAATCTACAATAGGGCATCGTTTTATTCAGTAAATTATTTGCAGTTTCTTAAGAAATACATAAAATTATGGGTAGATACTTTCATAGTATTTTCGGAGAGTTACATATTGTGCTCGAATGTGACACCATGGGTACATTTTTCGCATTCATCTAATGTTCTCTGTCGTCTGCCAACTGGGTGTCATTATCGGGTAAGATATTAATGGCTATGCAATCATCGAAAGGGCATTCATTAATATTCTACAGCGCTTGGAAGAGGCGAGCACTTTTTCCTTGAGCATTCCTTTGCGATGCTGAGTGGAAATGTGTCAACCCACGAGCTTGCCAGCGTCCTTATGAGGCGTTATTATTCCCCAGCAGATCCGGTAAAACGCCCTGAAATCATCCAATTACTCGAAAAATTGTTTAATGTGTTATTGATGACGATGTGAATTTAGGGGGGGGGCATTTGACATTACTTTCGAAACCGTAACATAAAGCTATGGGATTACGTTAAATCATTAGAAATGTTATTACATTATTATTGTATGTGGATCGGAACTGGCATTACTTTTCGGTGAAGAAAAAATAGCTACCAACATATTTAATAGAGCTACAAATCCTAGTTTGAACTGTTTCTGTAACACATGTTACAGAAACAGTTCAAAAGTGGAATGGGCGTTTGGATTTTGTGGATTCAAATAATTTCCTATATATATCAGTAAGTCCCAACACACTATTTATTACTCGGGGTTTGTTAACAAATTGTTTTGAAAATACTTTTTTACGATCTTTCTATATTTGGAACGGGAAGAAAACTGAAGAGAAAGAAATCAATATCAGTAAATACAAAAAAAGGTCTTAAAGGAATTATCATCAATGCTAAAGATGGCAAAGGACAAGAAGAGCAACAAGCGGATCACAAAATCTTCCTTTGGAGAATACCAAAATAATCCGCCCGAAGGTTGGTTTTTCACAGGCTACCGCACTAGTATTCCCCGAAAGTTTGTCCTCTGAGAGTTTAGTTCTAAGAGGTGCGAGATGAACTTGGTAATGGATCTAACCTACATTCACCAACACTGGAGTGCTGATTTACGCGATGATATTAATGAGACTATTGGCACATGGTCACTGTCGAGTCTGAAATGAGAATTGACCAACGGTCATCGCCTGTATTGTATACAATTCTGCTAGACGATTCACGTTATTCCTCTTTGAGGTTTCCATCGCCTGTCGCAGAGATGGTTTCACGCTGAGACCGCACTTTTGGATAATCGGATAAAAGTAGGACTATGGGTAGTGCGATTTCCAACGAGTGGGATACAAAGCATGTACAATGTACGTCAAAGTCACCATTAAAGAATTTTGGCTTTGCACCACGACCAACAAGAAGCATTAGTGTGGGTTAAATTCTACTACTGCATAAACTACAATACCTGCTCAAAAATAAGGGAAATTCTCTTACTACATTAGCACTAACCTAGGGGTTTAAGTTACGTGACAAAAAAAACTCGCATCACTTTGGTGACACAAGTTCCCCTTGGGAAAGCCACGGAGCACATAAAAAAACAAATCGGTCGATAATAAAAAGCTCCGTAGAGAGGAAAATAACTTGCACTCGAAAATAAAGTCACAAATTGGTTTATATAAGGTGGATGCAGCAGAAAAATCTGATGAAACGCTGCGAAGATACCAAGATACACAAAACTTTGCTTTTTCTATTATTTGCTATTCCATATTAAGATCTCATGTGTGATTAACAATTTTTACAAAAGAAATAAAATCGTTTTATTTTAAGCTAAAGATTCTGAACAGTGAAAAAAATTTAAATAACTTAGAAATTCGGAGTTATTACGAACAAAAATCAAATGCTTTTATGAAGAATTTTATTTTTGCCATAAATGTTTCTAAAAGACTAGGTATATAAAGTCATTCACAACAAAAATTTTGAATTCAACTTTTGTATAACAGGATGATTGTACGCCAAACAAAGAACTTGTGGATTATTTTTCCATTGCAGTGTGCATATTATACTCATGGCATTCTTTTTGAATCATTAAAAAGATATGACCTTCTTGCTAATCCCTCGTGGCGGCCTATTTCTGTACCCTATGACCATACTCAGAATTATAGACTGCAAATTATGGAAGACTTAAGTAGGTTCCCACATAAGATTTTTCATCATGTATTCAATACTACATGGATTAGGATTCTGAAAATGATGAGGAAATGGCTTTGACATACTGGTTGCTCACATAATGATAAGTATTATGTGTGAATTCCACTTAAACAATTTTAAAATATTTTCTCCAAGCTCAGGTGAGATCTCTGTTGGAGAAACTAAAATGAATCCTAAAATTGATTCTACAAATTATTTCTGCACCAAAAGAAAATATCATTTGGTCTAATAATACATGTTTAAAAAGGCTGTCCACCTCCAATTTTAACTTCAGACATTACCATAGGAATCTCCTTATCAGTTTGGAAAATCTATCCAATGTAACAAATGGAGAAAATTGGTGTTATTTTTGGATGTGTATTTTTTAACACTGATTAGAGTATTTAAGCTGAAAATTTATATAGAAATAACACCCAATATGCCACCTACCATTTATATTCTAAAAATGCAATATTTTTTATGCACTTAAGAAATCAATTTCTTCAAACCTTAAGTCCTTACAAATAACCCATTTCATTGGCATTATTACTACAAAACATACAAATAACACCTTAATACCATTTTAATGACTTCAAATGATATATTAACTTACCCATCATCCAACCCCTCTACTCCAGCTATGCCACTTATGGATAACTGGAATTTATACTTTGGCTATTCCTGTCTTTGTGGTCATTTCATCTACAAACTGCAAATATGAGTCATTACCCCTTTACATCTAAACTTATATTTAAAATGCAAGAAGTAACAAAACCTTTAATAAAATACCAATAACTGAAATTGATGTATGTACTGATTTTGCACTAACTTTCATAATTAAATAATTGTCTCTCAAGGCAATAACAGTCAACTGCAATCTCATTATTAAAACCTTAAATAAAAAAGTTAAATCTGTGAACACAAAGGCAAAACATTTGCAAGAGTTGAAGGAATTCATTTCTTAAACTATTGAATGGGTTAAATTCATTAGATGGAAATGTGCAGGCATATATATAATTAAAATGAGAGAAATGTACTAAAAATATGAAAGAAAAATTATTCAGTCATTTAGAGAACTAATAAGATAATTAACACCATAACACATAAATAACCTACTGCAATGGTCAGAAAAAACACAAAATTTATGAATAACAGAAATATTCATCAGAGAAGTTCCAATGAGAGTACATATTTGATTTGATAAGTGTAATTGAAGTATATCTGAAATTACAATAACTGTTAACTTCTGTTATTACAATTTTACATACCTTTTTGTAAATTTCTTCTCATCTCTTGAAATGCTTTCTTTTGGATTCTTAGAAGTGGTTTTAATTTAGTTCAATTTTTAATCGGAAATATTTGGCATTATCCTATCATGGCTTTCCTCCAAAACTTATTGCTATTAATATAAAATTTTGACCTATTGAATAGGTGATGCTACCACTGATATTTCTACTTTGAAGAACCTTTGCTTACTACTACTGATACTTTTTGTTATACTGGCAAAAAATTGTCTGTCAATAAGAAAATTTCCACCAGTTTCAATCCAAGAAGTTTGAGAAGAAATGGTGTAAGGGATCCTGAACATTTGGATTGAGACATTCTGCTTATAATCAGTTAAGAGATGAAGGGTTAAATTATTATTATTCCTGGCAGCAATTATTAGGTAATCTGTAAGTGGATGTAGGAGAATGATCAACAGTCACTGTACTATAGGCAAGATGCTTTTTTAAGTTTCCCAGAGAAATATATACTAGTTTCACTACACCTCGGATCTTCATGCACTGTATTACCTACTCTGGATATATACCTTTCCTTATGGTGCCACAGGGACTCATGGAAATAAATATATTTCTCAGGGGATGGGAAACGTTTATCAAATTTTAACTAACACAGAATTCCACATGGCTTTGGCCTCTTTAGTATCACTTACATACTCGTAACATAGTTACCTGCAATTAATGGATCACAGGGGATACAAGCAGAATTACTCCACAGTTATTAGTGACCTTTCACTTGATATGGTTACCAATATGCCTTTCTCTTCACTCTAATACTCCGCATAATTACTGTAAAATGGTTACCCTGTGAAACATAAGGGAAGTAATTCCAATGTAAACTTCAAAAATAGTAAAATCAACTTAAATTCCCTTCCACATGAAATACCCACTAGCTGCCTTAAAAAATAAACTTATATGTCTAATAGAAACTTGGAGTTTTGTCTAAAATGGATAATAAAAAAGTCAAGATTTGAGGAGCAAACATGCTGAAATGTACTCCTCACTTTCAAGGAAAGAGCTACCTACTCAAAAACTATCTAAATTAAAGCGATTTCATATAATAAAGTACTTGTATTCAACAAATCTACTAACTATCTATTTCCTGAGTCCAATCAAAAAGTGGCTTTATGGTGAAAATTAATGCAAGAACATTAATATTAGGTTTCAAAATGGAGATCCAAGAACTTTCTCAAGTAGCAAAAATGGAGCCAAGAATAAAATTTCATCAATAACAGATAAACTAACTGTATTGGGATGAATATTCAGTATTTTCTTTTGATTATGAGTCAGCCTGAAATATATATACAAAGAATTTCAGGTGTGGTAAATAGACTTAGTATATGATATTATTATTGCTCAACTGTCACTCATTTTCAAATCATGTAATGGAATTAATGTCAGATGTCACGCTTCAAGAAGCAATACCAGTATCTAGCAACTGTTCTGTCCATTATTCTTTGGTCACCTTATACAACAAAAGAGCATAACCTTGCTTCCATAGTAACCAAATAAGATTTCCATTCTTTGATTAAACTTGGGAAAATTCCCTCTGAAAAGTTACACTTATAGGATGTTTATAAATATGGTACTAATAAAAGTTACAACATTACTATGTATTTTGATTCAGGGAATTTTTATCGATTGTATTCCAATTTGTTTCATAAAATCAGAATTAACTAATCCTGGATTATTTCTCAGGTGTGGATGACCAGAACAATAAATATTATTATTTAGGAATTAGTTCAATACATTTCTGGGGGCTAAATGTATTCCAAGATGTGTAATATAATATGTAATCCAGACACTCTGGATACCTTGAATATTAACAAACATCAACCTGGTTTCAGAATAATTTTTTCATACGTTGTTCTTACAACCATTAATAAGTGGATGAAATATTTTGTCCTTGCCTACTCATTGATTTCTTAGTGTCAGCCATTAAGGGTTAAGTGGACTTTGACCACTAGCTCACATCAACTACTGAGACAAAAGATATTTACCACAACATCATGATTAAGTCTCTATGCAAATTAAAGTTTTATTATATTAGTTTTAGGTAGCTACTTAAAGATGACGTTGAAAGATAGTAATGGGTAACTTATCAAAAGCAAGTTCCTAGTCCCACATACTTTGAATTGACTTCATATATCAGGCATATCAAAAAATAATATTGCATCATAATATTTTCTCATAATAAGATGATTTACAAATTGAATCGTGGACCAAGACATTAACTTTTTTTAAACCAAAGAAACTGACAAAGACGGCATGTTCTCAGCATAAAATTTCATTAAATGGTTTCAAAGTCCACGTTTAAAACATTTCATTACATTTAGCTCAAATATATTTGATGAAGGAGCAGCAACCAACCATCTCAGGAAAATTAGAAGGTATGTCTTTGATGGTCAAATCTCTTTTATTTATATTCTACTTCAGTATTTATATACAAACTATAATTTTCTACAAAATGCAGTACACATCCTTTCTTATTTTGACCCTTACATATGCTTACAATATGTAGTGGGGGGGAGGGGCGGGGG
>WURS02474424.1:5137542-5150834 GCA_011762765.2 Rhinocypha anisoptera
TGCCCACTGAAAGATTACAGTTGACGGCAGCATTGTTGCATTTGGAGTAACTGCACGGGAAATTCAAAAAGTCACTGACTTATCTAAGCGCCCTCGTAACCTTGAATATATGAAATTATTTCCATGGTTCCGTATTTGACCGAATATAAGCCATCCTTTTTTTTTTTAAGAAAAGTCGGCCATAAAAAGTGGTAGTTGTGGTTGGGGGCAGGAGCTATTTTCGGGCACCAGAAAGTTAACACCAATGTTTCATTGTGTACATGCGTTCAAAAAACAATAAGGAAATTGGGAAATAATACGCAAATATACATTATGGCAATAAGTTCAATGATACTGCCTAAAATGGTTGAAATGTTATTGTTATTGCATTATTTTCTGTTTTGGGTAATTATTTTTTTAGTTGTTCAATAAAATTCTCCAATTCATAAAAATAAAAACATTTATTGACAAGATGAAAAGTTTTCTTTCTGACCGGGTCCAGGGGTCATATAAAGACCTGTTTTCTTAGAGATATGTTGCCCTTCACATTTATGTAACTGCCAATTTTATTTAAACACAAACTAAAACTTAAACAAGGATGCATAACATTATGCTAAATGGAATTGCAGCAAAAATGAACACGGAATGTAAATCATTTTTCAAAATCGTAAAGGTATTTTTAAAAATTCAAGTTAAACTTGTAAGTAACTAATTCAGGTACATGTTCTGTTTTTGACATAAAAAGAGTGATTTGCCTGGAAAAGAAGGTGCCACTGTATAAGATGTTAATATTTTCTAAAATTGAGACTTGAAAGATTGCAAGGGGGGAGGGTCTTATAATCAAAGGGAGGGCCAAATTCTGTCATTTACAGTATGCTCTATTTCAATTGTTTAGTCACTTCTTTCATTTCACTTGGTTTTCTTTTTTATTTTCAAGTTAACTTTTATCTTATATTTCTCCTGAGATTACCTCAGTACATACATTGAGTTCTTATTGTGTATCCACCGCCCTTATCATTGCAGATAACTTCAAAACTCCTCCTAGGCCCATAGCCAAGCCATTCAGGTTGTCAGTGAATGACATATTCAAGGGCACTGGCTCAGGGTTCTGCGTTTCTGGACGAGTGGAGACGGGCACCCTTCAACTTGGAGACAGGGTGCTCGTCCAACCTCAGGGAGAACTGGCCCAGATCAAAGGTTGGATTTTCAAATCTTTATTATATCGTTTCTCATTTTTTTTTAGTGCAGGTTTAGACATTTTTTCCAGAACCCTCACAGTCTGAGAGACTTGCCTGATGACAGGAAACTTTAGTCCACACAGAATGTGGACACAATGAATTTCCTGTAAACTACATACAAGATAGTCTGTAAACGTATGCCTGACAAGTAACTTTATCATGTGCAACATTACCATGCTTAAAGTTGATTAAGAAACAATTAACTTCACAATTTCAGGCTTCACTTCATGGAAAGTGTGTATAAACATGTTAAAAAACAGAAGAGTATCATACTTTTAATTTTACTGTCATGCATTGCACCGTACTATTGCAAGCCAGAGTATGGTGAAACATGTTGCACGCAATAATTAATGGAAATAATAATAATTGGAATAAATGGAAAAGTGCAATCATCTTCTATTATTTTTTATGGTTAAGAAAAAATGCTACAAAAAGCCATTAAATGATTAGTGAACTTTTAGCAAGGCTTTTTTCTAGGTAAGAACTCAAATCTCCCTGGAGCATCCTGGAAAAATTATTTAACCCAGTTTATGATCCAAACTTTTGGTTACTAGTCAAACAAACGATTTATACCCTTTGAACTCCTAATGCCATTTTGTTAAAATTTCTCAATTTAATAAGTGAACATTCAAAATGTTGTGAAACATAGAGTTGATGAATTACAAAAATGTTTAGATCTTCTGCTCACATTAAATGCCTCTTAATCCAAAATGACTAGTATCCAATGCAGTATTTATTTCAATAAAATCATCCTTCCTGATTTGTGAGCTATTCTTCTGTTGTATCCTTTGAAGATATGCCCGCACAGGATATGTTTCTCTGAAACAATATGCTTAAGAAAATTTTATAAAGTGATTATTGTAATAGTTTATATGTAGTCTCATCTTTCAAAGTCATATATAATCCTCCAACTTTGGAAAATTCTATTTGTATTGCATCCTGTTTCTATTCTTAACGTTAAAAAGTCCTGCATAGCCATACAGGTACGCTGAAAAAAGGTCTTTTGAATGCCCAGAGTACCCTTATGTGTACGTTACATTTAGGCAGTTGTAACTTCCATAGTTTTTTATCTCAGAATGGTGGTATTTCCACGAATATTTATTTGAACCGTACTCAATGGAATACCGTGATTGGTTGTACTGAAGATGCCACTTTCAAGAAGGGGAAATTTGCTCGGACTGTGACAGCGCTCAAAATATGCAATGTGGGTCTCTGTACATATAACTTCTTGAGGAATACCACACATAGCTGAAGAAAAGTTACATAACATTATAGTTAGAAGTACTATCATTTATGTTGGCACTTACTGTAATTTCAGACAAAAAAAGCATGAAAAACAAATCATTCTTTCAAAAAAGAAAACAAAATTTTGTTTTTTTTATACTAAAGCAATGACAATTTGCATTCATATATCGCTTATTAATGAAATCAGATGACATATTCAGGATTGCAGAAACTGTATATGAAAAAATAGTTTTTATTTGGTTAACTTATCTCAAGTAGTTTGCAAAATATTTAATGGTTATCAAAGTTGTTGCAAGAAAATTTTTAAAGTCCCGAATTGAATTGGGCAGTGAAGCACTTTTGCGGGAATTTAAATCTGGTGTTTAAAGGATATTTGTACAGTATTTTTTGTCACCATTTATCAGAGATCCTTAATGAGGCGATTATTGAAAGCTTTTCAACCACAAATGGTCCCTGAATTTCTCCAATTAAACTAAGAAGACCCCCAATTAACAATAGTAACTACTATTACTGTTAGAATAGGTATAGCAGGATAGTTGATATGTGTACCATTTAGTGATTATTTCACCTTCCCTTAAACAGAATTGATGTTTCCTCGATAGGGATTGCCATTGATGAAATGCCTGCTCAAGTGACCTTTGCTGGTGACCAGCCTTGTGTGACTCTCTCTGGGATTGACATGCAGAATGTAATGGTTGGCTACATTCTCAGTGATCCAGCTAGCCCCTTGCCTGTTACATCACGAATCACTGCTAGAATTGTGGTCTTCAACATCAAAGTTCCTATTACCAGAGGTTTCCCTGTAAGTATCTCCTCCATTGTGGACAGCTGGTCACAAGGGTGTGTGTTAAACGGAGTTAGGGCAGTAGCCACAAAAAATTCTGTAAATAAGATGTATCAACCCTTTTAGTGCCAGTCCTTATCACCTGGTATTTGCAAAAAAATCCAGAGCTTTTTCACGAAATTTGTTGATTTACACATTAAATATATATATATATCAATTTCTTAACATCATTTTTAAAAATTTTCATACATACCCCTAGTGCTAATAGATCGGCCCACTGGCACTATAAGGTTTAAAATGGTTTAATTTGCCATTACTGAATATATTCATAAATGATCTCAATATAGTAACAATAGTTACAGTGTATATAATGGCCAAGAGTATAGTACTGTATGCATAACAAATGCTTAGCACATTTATCAAAATTGGCCATTATCTTGATGTCACAAAACACTGAAAATTCACATCCCTAGGTATTACACAAAATCAAGATTCTACTGTAGTTTGATGTATTGTACTAAACTCACCCTCTGTATTAATAATAATAATAGCATTTATTTAACTCCTCTCAACAAACAAACACAGGACAATACCTTATGATAGAGTGAAATTTGGCACCCCTTTAATAATTAAGTCTTGTATAGGGGTTGTCATCACTTTTTTCTACAGGCGGTCGATATGTATGCAATAACAGTGTCTTGGACAAGTTCAGAAAAGATATGTGTGTTCTTTAGCAACAAAAGGTTACAAAAATATAGACAGATTAACCAGGCTCATACAGGTATTACATGCAAAAAAAATGAAAGATACAATGATAATCTCTTAGGTAAGTTCAGAAAAAAATGTGTAGTCTTATAGCAAAGAAAACTTGTAGAAAAATAAACCAGGCTCACAGAGATATTACATAAAAAGAAAACAAGAGACGGGATAGTAATATTAAACAGCTAAGGAAGGTTCATACAGACAATTTACAAAAATAGTAGATATAGTATAATAGATAGATCTAGAGATAGATAGATAAATAAATATCAGGATTGCGTACAGGAGTATATACATACGTAATTGAATGTGATGGTTCACCAGTAACTCGATTACATACCTAAACAATCGTTATTAAGTACTCTTCAATATTCTTGTGAGTGAATCTCCAATCTTATAGTAGTCTTAAAAACGTACCCTCTTTCTGCTAACAAAGTAAATTTTTTGGAAGTTGTTTGAGGATTTTTGGTGCTATGTAGCCACATGAATGTTTGTATAGTTGTATGTTTGCTGTCAGTAGTGGAATATTTTGGTTTTTTTAGTTTTGATATTAAAATACATTGTTTATTATTGAGACCTCCGCGGTTGAAATGGATTCTCAGTACCTTGTAACAAATGAGCGACAAAATTCCTAGTTTTACAAACAGCTGGAAGGAGGATTCAGTTCTTTTGGTTCATGGAATGAGGCAAATTATTTTATTTTGAAGCTTTCTGATAGGTTGCACATTGGATACATATGCACCACCCCAACATGTTAAGCCATACTGTATTTTAGAATTGACCAGAGCAAAGTAAATATGTAGACCTCATGACGGAAACAGTGCATAAAACCCGTAAGAGATAAAATTTTTCAATGCTATTATTAGATCCTATTTTATTTTATTCTAACTACTTTAAAAAAAGTTTAGTTTTACTCTCAAAAGGAATTCCGTGGAACTGTACTGGATCTGTAGAACTTGCTGGACTTCTCTGTTAATTCCGATTTTCATGATCACTCAACCAGGACAAAAAATCTTCTACACTACAGATCCATACGCACAAAAGCAATTAAACTAGGACCCCACGAAATGGGTCTGAGATTATACAACAAATCACCCGCAAATATTGGGAGGATCAACTGTGTCAAGAGCTTAAAATCAAAATTGAAAAAATTCTTACATAATAAAATGTACTATTCTGTAAATGAATATCTAGATGACAAATTACAATTGTATGCTCATAATTTTCTGCTCTCTATTTGTCTGTATATGCAGGTACTTCCACTGCAATTGTGGGTATATTTGTCTCTCTCTCAACACTCACATCAACTCAAATGACTGTTACATAACAACTGCACGTCCGAAATGGCTAAAAATTTGGTGAGTAACTGTAAACAGATGAACAACGAAATTAACTAGCTTTTTTTTTTTACGAAGACTACAATCTTCACGTTGAGGTCGAAAACTTTTCAGACCACCCTTTTACATGGTAGTGGGAGTAGTTACATATAAGTGAAGATTGGTCTGGAAGGTGAATTAAATTGTTTACCAGGGATTATTCGCACATCTCTTTTCTGCATTTTAAATATTTCAATAGAGAGACATTAAGACCCCCAAAGAATATATACAGAATGTGTGAATAAAATTCACCAAAGTATAAATTCAGGAGAAGTTCTCTGCTTGTTGTATGTTGTAGTTATCTGAGTAGGTAGCAGGTACTACTGAGCCTGTAGAATGCTGATTTGTTGTTCCCATGAGATTCTTGCTTAGTTAGACACCAAGAAATTTACAATTTTGTACTTGTTCAATTGATTTCTTATTAATTGGTATCAAAGGACTTTCTATTTGGTTCTTATATGAAAAACATACCATTTTGGTTTTATTTACATTGAGAGTCAAATGATTATCCAAACACCATTGGTGGATATTGGTAGCAAAAAGTATAATTTTTAATTAATGAATTCTTGGAGGATGAAGGTAATATGACATTTGTGTCATCAGCGTATTGTACTAGTTTTATGTTGTCTATGCCATTCAAGGCCAGAGGGAGATCATTTACATAAATTAGAAACAATAAAGGCCCTAAGGTGGACCCCCGGGGGACTCCCATGGTTGTATGACAATGGTTAGATGAGTATTTCTGACCACTGACACGTAAGGACACAACCTGTTAACGGTTGTGAAGATAGGTTTTGAGCCAGTCATTAGCTACACCTCTTATCCCAATCCTTTCACATTTTTCCAGCAATATTCTATGATCTACATTGTCAAATGCCTTAGATAGGTCAAAAAATAGGCCCAATGTTTCTAATTTATTGTCGAGCCAATCCAGTATTGAAGTGATGGCTAGATCTACTGCAGTCATAGAGGATCTTCCATGTCTGAAGCCATATTCACATGTAGAAAGCAGATTATGTCTTTCAAAGTATGCAACAAGCTTAGTATGTATATAGGACATTTTCAAACACTTTGGAAAAGGTGTCTTGTACTGCTATAAGCCTGTAATTGTTTAAATCGATAGTACAACCATTATTTTTATAAATGGGAATTATTTTTATATTTTCAACTCTGATGGGAACATGACAAAGGCCCAGGGACTCATTAATTAGATATAAAAGGGGAGCTTTTATAAGATCAAAGCAGAGTATGATTTTACCTGGTATATGTTGAGCACAGTCTTAAAACATGATTATTCTAACATGCTCAATGTCCTAATGTCGCTAGTAGTAGGATTATGGCACATCACATGTAGCATAAGAGCATAAATGAAAAGAAAAAAAGGAAGTGAACAGCAAATGCAGTATAAGCATACAATGCATGTGCATTGCCTATTCATTGACCTATTCTGAATACACTATGAATATTTTGAGTGAATTGAGATGAATAATATTTTATTTTGCAATGTTGGTCGTCAGAATAATGAAACTAATATCTAAGGACCCTTTTACTGTAAAGGTGACCACAGTCGTTGTTTCACCACTAAGGTACAGATGGATTTATTTCATAAATATCGAAGAATTCAGGAAAGAACCAATAGCTTTCATGAATCATCCTAAACTGATACCAATTTGGCACTGTTCCTGTAAACTAATATCAGTTCTTTTGAGAATAACAATTCTAAATGAATTAATCAATGTTCAAGAGAGATACCGCCAATTACAATAAAAAATATAGCCTCATGAATGCATGTTCCACATACAATGCCCCCTATCTATTCCGCTCAGTGGAACTGTTCAATGAATTCAAAACACACCTGCAGGCAGGCATACTTGCTTTAATGTCCTAATTTATCAAATGTGCATAACATGTCTGAAAACAGTTTAGGGAAAAGGCAGGATAAGAAGGAAAGATGCTAATCTGGGGAACTTCTCAAATTTACACTCAAATAAACAACTCCACTAATATGGAACATAAAATGTGAAGTGAAATGGCATGTTCTTGCCTCACTTCATTGAATTAGTGTAGAGTAAAAAATATTGGCCCTACCAAAAGACAATCCCATCACTCCACCAAGGAACATTTTATTTATTTTTCAGTTGTTCACACACAGCACTAAGCAACCAATTACAGTGGACATTATAACAATGACCAAACACCCATATCCATACCCTAGGTGGAGATTGAAAAATCCACCCAGTCATGATATGAACCCGCAATCTCCAGGTTGACAGAAAAGGACATTACCCCACCACCACTGAGGCTGTCAAAAAAATAGCAAAACTCTAACAGGAAGGTAATACAATAGGAGAGATTAAACAAGCAGATGTTGACACTTTTATATATTTTTCCAGAAGAACAAAAAAACACGAATGGTTTTGATGATAAAAGTCATCACAGTGTATGATGATGATTATCATTGAAACTGGTTGCTTCTTCTATTAAAGTGTCAACCTCTTATTTGTTTCATCATGGAACTCCACCAGGTGACAGCCTCCTCAGCAAATTTCAATGGCAGAGATGCCGCCACCCTACACCCTGAGAAAACAAAATGACCGTAATTGACACCCTCGCCCCCCCCTGAAAGTGTTGTTACTCACTGAGGTAGCATTGGCTCTGGTCGGAGCGGATCCCCGTGAGTGAGGAGGGGTGTGGTGATGTCCAGTGTAGCTGTGGTGCTCCTTCGAGTTGGACGGCACTTCTGCCAGTCCCCGCACCTCCAGCATCTGTGCAGTTGCCAAAAAGCCAGACAGTTGATCCTGACCAATCTGCACCTCGCCATTGTACATGAAGCGAAGCAGTGCTTCTAGGTCACGCTGCTTCACGTCTCGAAGGATGACTATTGGGTGCTGGCATGGATTTGCCTGGTGAAGAAGAGATCATAATAATAGCGATAATTTATTTGCCTAGAGACAGGCATCTCAAAATTCATTGTATAGGGCACGTCTTGAGGAGTACAGTATTAGAAAACTGATTTAAGAATACAAGCTAGGCGATTTTAGAAACGTAGAACCACCTATGCCATGTGAAATATTGTAAACTATTATCATATAAAAAAGATACATCAATACTTAGGTCAATTGTCATATGGATATTAATCAATAGAGTATAAAAGCTTAACTTGAAGAAAGGATTCCACCTTGGTTTTAAATACTTTGTCCGACTTAAAACATTTGTATCCCCACAGCAAATTTATTATACAGTAAAATTCGGTAATGATGTGGGTCTAAGGGGACGGAGTTTATTTTATCATAAAACCGCATTATTACGGGAAACTGTGTGGGAAACAATAAAAACTTCAAAAAACTAAATTTGTTTATATAAAAAACTAAACCAATTTATTTTCGAAATACAATAGAAATTGATCTTTTATGATTTAAAAGTGTAGACATGATCACTTGAAGTTGCACCATTGCATTGGCAGGCACGTCGAGATAAAATTAGCTTCAAAGTTGTTACCTACTACTACATAGAAAATAGTCAATGTCATTATTTTGGGGGGTATGGTGATATCCGTGGTATATCTAAAATGGTGGTTAAGTGAGGCACATTTAATGGGATTTTACTGCATATCCTAATTCCCATCTCCCTTGAACCTGACTCTGCAGTGGTTGTTCTCTAATTGACAATGACATTGTGAAGACTTCACATGGATGAAATTTTTGTAGAAAGAGTCAAAGTCAAACTAGCTTCGCATCCATTGTATTTCCACAAGCATTAATCATGCCCAAATAAACCTAAAACTAATAAACAATTTCCTAACCAAGATACTTTGGAGTACTCAGCCAATCGAAATATAAAAATTCCCTCTACAGAGCATTAAAATCTGAATTATAACATCGTTATAAGACTAGGGCATGTTAGGCTTCATTCCCCAGCATAAGCATAAATTTAAAAAAAAATGGATTTATTTGGCCTACGTTTGTGAATCAACAGAGACTATATATAGTGCAGAGTCAGCATTCTTATTCACCACATGTAAGATTAATGTACCCTTCAAAAATATTATATAAAATAATCCATGCTGTTTTAATGTCTAATTGACATTGGTGATTTGTAACAAAATGTCAATGTACACAGTGATGTGGTAGTGTAAGTATTGTTAATATGCTGCAAAATAAAAGATCAAAAAGAGAAGAGTTTTTCTTAAGATCAGTCTGGCAAAGTAACATGAAGTTGGAAAGCTAAATGGAATTTGTTAGACACTTGCAGAGATTATATTGGTTTATCATCATATGCATTCTTAACTTTGATCACTAAACTTTTCACAAATATCTCCTATATTTGTGTAATATTTGTCTTGAGAGTTTCAGCTAGAGAGTGAGAACATCAATTAAGCAGAAAAATACCCTTTAAGAACCACTTGTGCTTTTAGCAAAAAGAACATACAAAAAACATTAAGAGAAGAAATTATAAGGCTTTACACATATCTTCAACAAATGCTATTTTGGCGGCAGAGAATAAATCTTTTGTAGGAGTCCCAACACACTCCTACTCATTCAACAGAATTTTCTATCATACTCTAAATACTTTTGATTAACACATAACTCTTGATCAATGAATTAATTAAAAAAATGTATTAAAAGACTGATAGAACGCTAAAAAATAAACAAATCAAGATATTAGAAATTAAGGATACTCATATTTTCAGAAAGCGATTTGGGCACATTCTTGTGATTTTTCATATTTGAATTTAATTAATGCCAATTTAAATTTGCCACATCTTTTTACATAAACTGCAATTTCAGATAAATATCACATTTAAGTGACCACATGTTCTTTGTGTTCTTCCCATAGGCACAACTTAATTTACGACGTAAACAAGGGCTGTTCAAACACCATTTCCTAAATAAGTAGAAATTGCTTGGGACAGAAACTACAAAAGGTATGAATATGAGAGGACAGGAGATTTGGAAATACTGAATCACTATCACCTAACTTCTGAGACATCCTTGATAATATTTGAGGCAGTAGAGCAAATTATTTTTTTTCATTTAAAAAATATCCCTTAGGAAATTCACTGGATGAATCCATGTCAACCAATTTCAAATTACTTTTATAATAATCAAAATCTTATTATTCTGAGTTATACTGCTCAGGCCCAAACCAATAAATGCATTGTAATTCCAAGTAAAAAATATTCTACATGTCCTACATCATTCATTCTTCGAGTGCATGAGTTTGGGGATCTTTACACACCAAAATGAAATTGTTAACTAGAAATATTATATTTGGCTGACACAATATGCATGAGCCAGGCCAAATAAACAGAGATGCCATAAATACAAACTCCCATAAGAATTCTAATATCCTGTACCTTTATCTTATACACTATCATCCTGATATCTTGATAGTGATAATTTTTCAGCATACATTATAAAGTAAGACTGAAACATAATATATTAATATTCCTTCAGAAAAATAAAAATGTACTGGTGCTCACTGCTTCCTAAAAATTTTTGAGACTATGATAATTTTGCACTTAATATGTAACTTGTGGACATCTCTTGTAATAAATTGTAAACATTTTAAAGACAACTAGACTGTTCATAAATCTCTCATTTGCAACCTTGGGAAGTTAAGAATGCTCTACTGTGAAAAGATAATTATTATTTTACAATAGACATAATTGCCAGAAAGTTAGCATTTCAATATAATGGTATGTTAGTTCTGCTACAGCTGTCAATACATTAGAATCTCTTTAAAAATGCCACGAAAATTGTAAAATTTAACAGTGACTACAAGAGATGTAGTTAGTAATTTGGAAACAATGATGTCATGTAATTGCTTTATACCTACTTGGTCTTGTGTTTATTAATTGATTTATAATTCCCACACAATCTGAGCTTTCAAACAGAAGTATGTGATCACAACATAAATTCATAAGAAAAAGTGAATTTCCATGACCCAATGAAGCACCAGCTATTGAGTTTTCAAGGGAAAAGAGCCTCTATAGAGTCTGTTAAATTTGTGCTGTCCTCTACTGACAAGAAAAAATAAGAATGATATGTGAAGGATCATTCATTTCTGCAGGGGCTATCATGTGCTTATGGATAATGACAACTAGAATTCTATGCATTACATTTAAAGGATTTCCAACTTGCCATGAAACTAAAACATCAGAAGAAGCTACATATATATAACAAACTGCTACAGATGCACAGGTTTTCTTTAAAAAAGTTACACACACGAGTTGAATTCTTCCACAACCCCATTATTCTGATTAAAATTTCCACTTTCATCACATATCAGACATAAAATTTGATCTACTTTTTTCCAATAGCCTAAAGGGCATGTGAAAGGAATCACAGAGTATACTTTTGACAAGGATTGATTAACAGAAGCATTTTAAGAAATATTGACTACTAATTTGGCAAACAGGCATTGGATATGTTTCAATTTATTTAGAAACATTTGATAAAATACTATAGCAAATAATGAAAAAGGATATATTATTAGGCAGAAAAACTTCAACGAACTATGGTACGATTATCGGCTTGGAATGAGAAGCCTATTTGCACACTACAGAGAATACATTCAAACGTAAGAGAAGTCCAGCCATTCAAGGGAATATGAAATCAAAAAATCTTTTAATTGAATAGAATTTCCACCTCTATACTTCTCTGTGAGGGAGCACACTGGTTAAATGGCACCTGCAAGTATGTCTCTATCAAGACCTCAAACAATATTGATACTGAATTCTTCAAAGAGTATTATTTTTATCATTTACAATTCACCTCAGTTCCAAAGATATCTTAACTATTATAAACAACCTATAAAATTAATCTTTTGAAAATGGGTGTAATGGAAAGGCTACTAAAAAGAATGTGAAAGAATGTGACAGAGTGGGATTGTGTGAATCTGTGACACTTCTCTTGCAAGATGCACAACAGCATGACCAACCCCAAGGAGCTTTTGGCAAAACAAATGTCTTTCCAACTGACCTGAGCTTTGTGAGGCACTGTATTTGCTTGACAGCATCTGCTGATTATCTTTTCCCAAAAATGAAATAACACTTCAAGGGTCTTATCTTTGAATTGATTTTAAACATCACTGGAATTTATTTCTAAGAGCACAATCAGAAAGTAACATCGTTCCTTCACTGCATTTCATCTCCCCAGTAAAGCAATAAGTCCACCCCTCTGAAATTACATGACCTTCGGGAAAAAAGCAAATAATGCTGGAGGTAAATCAAGTGGCCCTATAAGTAGTCCAAATGCCAGAAGATTATGTTCCCATCCTTATGACATAGGATATTCCTACACTTTACATTGTAATTGGCTTACAAGAGTGCCAAAATGAAGAAAACCTTTCAAGATAATGTTCTACAAATAAGTGCCTATCAATTTTAATACCCTTCATAAACAACTATCTTCTTACATTCAATATACTGCACTTGAATAAAAAAACAAACTTGCCTTCAGCATAGTACTACTTCCATCATTTCACTGCACAAGATAATTATAGCCATCCACAATTTGTTATTAATAACCAATAAAGAGAACTTATCACAGAAGTCTCAATTATATGCATAAAAAATGAAAATATAGGAGACAGTTTACCAATCCCCCATAATGCAGTATGAATATTAAATTACAGTTTTACGTGTATTACCTCACTTAAGAAAGAGGAATATGAGCTGGAGTAGTACTCACATTTTCCACTTGACTTTTAAGATTTATTAACCTTTATATTAACAAGCAAGTGCAACAAACAGTGACGTATCGGGCATAATATGGTGAAATTTTGTCAAAATGAATATTAAAATGTGCAATTAAAAATAATCTTTATTACTACCTGGGTTTCGATGTTACGACATCAATTCTGATGATGATGTAGTAACATCGAACCCCAGGTAGCAATAAAGATTAT
>WURS02474424.1:5199170-5219416 GCA_011762765.2 Rhinocypha anisoptera
CCAGCTTCTCATTCTTTTTTTTTTAATTTTGTCTCACTTCCCTGTTCATATTTGATTATGTCTCTCTCTCTTTTTCCCACCACCCTCGTCATCCTCCAATTCACCTCACCCCCACACACCCCTTGTTGCCAATGCTGTTGCTGCACACCCTACTGCGCCTTTGCATACCCTTGCCACTCGTTCCCAAAAACCAACAGTGCACCACGACACCTATGGATACTCACACGACCCAAGAGGTAAATGGCAACCCCTTCCTCAATTGCACTTTTTTTTCTATTAGTACTCCAACGGACACTCCTTAGATTCCAGTCGGTATGCATTTGAACGGCCAAAATAAAAACTAATGGTGGGATGAATTTTTTTCATGATGAGATGATTTTAGTTTGCTGAAAGAATCAACCAGATCTACAGTCACTGGTAAACCACTCCTGACCTAAACATTAGTTTCTTTGTGATGAAAAATCAATTTTCTGACTCAACATAAGGTATATCTATATGGATGAATATCTAGAGATGGTTTCCTTTAGCAAACTTTAGGGCCAAGGTGGATTTTTTGGCAATAAATTATGCCCATTTGAAGTATATTTTGATCCGAGATTACTGAGGAGTGTCTTAAGTGGATACCTTATGTGTTGTGGTAATATGTCTACTTATATTAGAATGTCTGTTTGGCAAGCTTTATTTATTATTTGCCATTCTTCACTACTGATTAGAAAATTTTTTGTTTTACTGCTAATGATTTCCTTTGGCATATGTGAACCTAATTTAATCTATTGTAACATTTTACTTAAGCTTTGCACGCATAGTTATTGGAATGAGGCCTATTTACCATCTATCTCTATATTTCTCTCTTTTCTAGCAGCAAGTATATTCTGTTTCATCTGTTTAATTAACTACATATCTCTTTCTTTGTTGTTTCATTTCTTTCATAAATATGAAAAATGCGGAGGATGAATTGTGCTACTGCTCTTCATTAAAATAGGCCATTTATATTGAAGTACATACTAATAAATGGTGATATGTAATTTTTAAAAAATTTTTTTGAGCATTTAACTCTCAAATCTATTTTGAGATAGTTTCTGAATCAAATGCATGGATCTAAAGCATATTGCCTTCAGAGATCACCAATAATCTCTTGACTTACTATTTATTAATTCTATCACTATTTTGAATGCTCATTTAAACATTGTTTTGCAATAAAAGCATTTGGGAAAATTTATATAACAGTTCATAAGGTCAGCTATTGTTTATGGCAGTTTTTAATGGAATTGGCACTAAATTTCATATGTGGATTAAATACATTATAGTAAAACTTCTTCAATAAAGACTTCCAAAAAAGTTAATTAATTCTTCAATAAAATAATAAGTTCATTATGTTATTTTTGTTAAAAGTACCTTTTAACTGTTGCATGTAAACAAAGATTCTTTTGCTTTAGTTTAATATATTTGCTTTCTCTTTATGCATTTTATTTCCTCTTGGCTATCTTTCCCCCTTAGTTCCCTCAAAAGGTGTTATACGCACTATAACTGAATAGCAAGGATAAAAATGGGCAGAGGAATTTAAGTTAGACAAGTGATTGGACAAGGGGTTTAGAGCATCTGCTGATGAGTAAGTACACAGTGAAAATTTTGTTTTCAATGAAAATTAACTTGAGTCTCTAACTATTCTACTCGGGTCAATGAAACTAACAAGATTTATTACACATGACGTATGAACTTATATTAGCCTAATGTAGGAGTGTACCTTACTAATCATTTGGAGTTGATTAATACTATTTCACCCAGAATCTCTTTTAAAACTAATTTACAAAATTTTAATATGTACTTTTAATTTTTATTCTTGAGAAAAGTTAGAATTTGGTTATTATTATGAGTCATAATTTGCAGAATTGACAAATCATTACCATTGAATCCTTTTGTACATTACTGTCAGATTTTATTTAGCCTGTGGTCAGAATGAAATAAAATATTAAATGGTCTCTTGGCTAATATAACTACTAGGAGATTCTTTAAAAAAATTAGTCCTTGAGAACTGATAAAAAAATATTTTCAACCAATATACTGTTACTTATGAGCTGGAAAAGACTTCCATTAAAAGCTTTAAAAATTCTCTGTGTGACAATGAAGTTCCTGTCATATTAGTCAACCCTTGAGCTATCAGCTCTCTTTAGCTTGCACATACTAGTGCTGCTGATTATAATAGTGACCTTTATAAACATCCTGCTAAGTTTAAGGATCAAGTATGAATGTTTAACTGTGTTTCTATTTAAGTCATTATTGGATTTTACTTTTCATTAATGTTTTATCAAACTTATTTGATACCTATAGAATAAGATAAATTATATGTAGATAGTATGTAATACCCTTTGGTAAAAATATAATACTACAATTTCTTTTCAATTTTCTTAATATTGTATCATCTAATGTGATATTGCTTATAATGAAGAAGAGCATTAACATTCATAATATTTATTATATGAGGGTGGTTAAATGCAGCTGGGTTAGCCGAGGGGTACATAGATCATTGGGTAACTCAAAGGTCATGTTTTCTATCCACACTTGGGTCAAGGGTGTTGTACGAGTATTTGTCCAAATGGGTTTCATTTCAAATTGAAGAGGTTCAAAATGACCATGGTTGTCAACACATTATAAGTGAAAATACCATGAGGGTGATTTGAAAAGTTTGTGCAAAGTCCATTAGTGGTATGATGCATATTGATGTTATTTTTAGTTAGTGACATCTCTTGAGAAACATACTTTTAGTTTTCATCAGATCAATCTAATATTTTGCATTTCATGTTCATTTGTCTCAAGCAAGTCAGGTTACTGAAAAACATGGATGAAAGACGATTCTGTGTGGTCAAATATTATTTTATGAAAGGTAAATCACCTCAAGTAAAAAGGAAAGGAAAGTAAAATCACCTCAAGAGATTAAATTGAAGCATTATGGTCTATCTCTATCTTCACTCTAAATGGCTTCAAAATTTTTAGATAGATAGATCATTTGAACACAATGAACATTCAGGATACCCTGTTGAGGCCAATACTCGAGAAATCATTGATGAAATTGATGTTATGAATGATAGAAGAGTGAAGGTCCATGAAATTGATAATGCTGTGGACATCTCAGGTAAATGCATACATAAAATTTTGCATAAATATTTGGAAAAGATAAAGTTATCTGCCAGATGGCTGTCATGATTGCCAACAGTTAACCAAAAACAAAATTGTTGGATGGTTTCCAAAGAAGATTAGCAGCAATTTCAGTGGAACCTACAGATATTACTCTAAAATTAATCTGGTGACTGAAACTAAATAGTATGTTGCAACTTAATGAATTAATATGTATAAACCTCACTTGTGGTCATTAAATTGTACCTTCATTCAATTTTTTTTTTTTAATCTTTTCGAAGAAACTTCTTTTCAGGCTGTGGTGCTTCAGAGGTAAACACTGGTACTCCACCAAGTTCAGCAATATATTAATATGGAGTATTTCAGACTTAAATACCTAATACTGATCTGAGAATTTCATACTTATTCTTTCAATATTTCCATTCAAATATTTCATTCAGCTATTTAATTTTCAGAAGAAAATTTTAAATATTAATAAAAGTACAATGAATATGAAAATTGAAAAGGTTAATACTGAAATTACATCATACGTGAATATTATAAAATAATTACTGAGGACAAATAGTGTAATCTATTATACTTAGAAATAAAAGAGTTAGGTAGCAATTAGTGTTTCTAACATGAAAATGTTGAAGGTGCTAGAGGAATCTGTCATTTTCTCAGATGTAATATTGAAATGTTTTCTTCATATTGAAATTAAAAAGTTCTAGTGTAGTTGATTCTGTAGTGTTCTTAACTGGTAAATTTGTAATGAAATCTCTGTGCCTACTCTGATGTTTAATTGTGTCAATTATTAGTGATTTTCTAAAATAATTCTGCATGGTTATTTATTTAATGGTACAAATATATTTATATCATTTTATAACAAAATTTTCATCATATATAAACAATAACAAGTTAAGTTTTAACTGACATTCCTACAGTTTATTTGATTCATGGCAACAATTGCATGATTTAATCTGCTTTGTATGAACCATAATTTAAATTTATATTATCTATTAAGTATTTGCCTATCACAACAATCTTTGGCATGTATGCCAACTCTGAATGCATCCAAAGAGTAATTTTAATATGCTTTTACAATAGAAGCACATGGAATATGTACACTGCAATTTAGTTAAAATAGTCTAAAGAAATAGGTATTCGTTTTTATGTTTTTCTGCCTCAATAAGCATAATTTTGATTGTAGCAAAATATGTACTATCATCAAAACTCTCCAGAATGGTTTTTAATTCTTGGGTGAAGAGTAATGATTAGGTTTAGAAAATTTGTAATGGAAGCTCCTAGTATCATATTTTTATTATTTCTTGTAGGTTGCTATCTACCATTTTTTATAAAAAATGAATTTATATATAGGCATGTGTACATAATTTTAATATTAATTAATTGAATTTCTGCAAAAATACATTGTGGAAGATGGTCATTATGTATTGTCTGTATTGTCAGTATTGTTGCTTTGTTTACATGAAAGATGAAACAAATCCAAATTTAGTATAAAATATTGATAATCTTTCTGAAACATTATTGAAATATTATTAATTACTTAAACAGAAAAAATTAGCATATTTTGTTTAATTTGATGTTGCTTGCTTTAAAATTGTACCATTATTTCAAAATTTTATATTCTCACATCCGAGAATGCATTGAGGACTGCTAAAATATTTTCATTCCCTTTAATGGGTGCTCAAATAAATGAATCATTTTTGCATATGGAAAGTAAGCCCCTTAGAGTAAAACAGTCTAAAAGCATGTATAGAAATATCTAACACCATAACTTTATTTTACAAAAGCCAATCTAACAGTTACTTGTGTTACATTCTAATCATAATCAAATCACTCCCAATAAAATTTCATGCCTTTGTGAGAGAGAAACAAGCCAGCATTTGCTTAACATTTTTTCATCCATGGCTTGGAAAATTTAGTAAAAATGTAATTGCATGCACTTGCAAAGTTTCCCTTGGTCCCATACAATAGATCTGCATGTATTTTACATGAGTGAATACCCCACGTTCCACAACTTGGCTCCTCATGGATTGTTTTGCTCCCAATCAAGCAGCAGCCTACCACCGGCATCGATCCAGGGGACGCTCGCGCCCAGACTACGAGGAGGAAGAGGAGGAGGAAGTGGAGGAGGGTGAGGAGGAAGAGGAGGAGGTGGAGGAGGAGGAGGAGGAGGGGGAGGAGGAGGAGCCAGTCGACGAGGAGATAGACGAGGAGGCCGACGAGAGGGCCTTCCACCACCGACGTGCACGCAGGGGGGCACCCACAGGGGGTGCTGCCCCACGAAGTCACCGCTCATCGAGGGCAGCAGAGCCTGCAATGGCATATCACCACCGCCGGGGGATGACGGAGGACACCGGTCAGAGGGCAGGCGGGAGGCAGCGGATGGAGGATGGGGGTCGCGGTTGGGCAGTGGAGGACCATTCCCCGCACAGGGCATCTTCACGTAGAGCCCTGAATGCCATCTGAGGTGACGCCAAACAATTAGAAGAAGGAGACTGGATTTAGCCTTGAGCCCAGGCCTTTAGTTTAATCGGGAAAGTGGAATCTCTTCCAAAGGAAAATTATCCAGCGCATGCATTTGGCAGAACATGAAGAATAATTATGTGGCAAGGATATGAGTTTGGTCTAGAAAATTATATCATTTCCCCCGAGTGTTGATTTTATTTAATTTCTTTGGAAATGTATTGGAGCATAAAAAAATGGTAAGAGTCCTAATGTGAGTGTGTTGCAGTATTCAAGAGGCTGCAAGAGAAAGAAAAGGGATATAAAAGTCATGCGGGCCAGTCAATGCTCCTACAGATAGGATAAGGAAGATATATATCTCCTTAGAGTTCTAGGAATGCCTCCATTGAGTGGTGGTTATCTATTGTGGTTTGCAGCATACACTATGGAAGTGTTGCACAACAAAGTGTGCAATTTCTATAGTCCACTCCTACCAGGCATCGGACTGTGGGGTATAAAATTTGAGCAGAGGAAGAGATCGTAGCTATGGGCCAAGGCTATATTGTTGCGGCTGAATTGCAAGTGATGACCCTTGATGAGCAAATGCCTTCATTTTTTTGCGATGCACACAGATTACTGACCCTCCCATGTCCCCTTCCTAATACAGGGTTCAAAGAAATCTTGAGGTCATCAGCCTCTGGGTCATTTCAGCTCTGTAGATTTGTTGGTATTGTGGTCCAAAAATTACAAACCTTGAATGGAACTTTGGTGTTAAAGCTTTCTTTCTTAACTGCATAATCTTATTAACAAATATAGACCAACAATGATATTTCAAAATTATTAAAATAATCCCCAAATTCGCCAAGGTCTTTTGAAGTACAATGATGTCAGACATTGTGGATTCACTTATGTCAGACCTTGCTCACTATATTCAAGATGAGTGAATACCTGGTAGAACTGAAATACATAATTTGTGGTTTACAGGCATGATATTCAACATTTCCTAACCACAATACTCCTAGAAGTTAGATGGGTACCCCTTGTTCATTCATGTGGACTACGGCAAGGTCATGCATGTACTGATGGAACAGGTATGGTGATAAGACCTAACTGTCCCTTTATTGACTTCCACTTCCGAGCTTTCCCTACAAGGGAGTGTGATCCTTTGTTCGACCATATGATCAATTAATTCCTTTCATTGAGCAGAATATTAAGTGATATATAATATTGGTATATTGGACAAGGACAATGAAAATTTTTTTCTAATATCAAGGAATACAAAAAGACTGTGTTTAAGAAATTAAGAAGAGGAAAAGGAAGAAGGTTGAAAATATTGTGTTTTTACATGACCAATACGACTGACTAATGCTGAAGTTAAAAAACAAGAGTGTCAGATTAAGAGAGAGAGAGAGATAGAGAGATATAAACATTTCCTGCCTTAATTTAGCGAGCCTGCTGTTGATATTTAATAATTATCTAGTGAGTATGTGAGTACGTATAGCCTCTCCATGGGTATACATGCACACATACATGATGTTATTGTAAATACATATATAAATATACACATAATTTCTGGATTTTTTTATAAAATAACTGATATCATTTACCTGCTTATGTACTGAGCTATCCGTGTTGTACGAATTATTTTTATTTTCATAGGTAAAGTGGTTAGGAATAGTACATACAACAGAATGATTTATGCTCCTCATGAATCAAAGTTTAGTTAAGAGATATCTATCCAAATACTCAGAAAGATCATCAAAATGAAACCACAATGCATATCCTAATAGAATTACATTAGTTTGTTTTAATATAAATGATATATGAAAGGGAGTGATGCTATTTGACAGATTATATTGAACAATTTGAATTTCCTTTCTCTGCTATAAAAGAATGAATGATTCATTCTGATGAATCTAAGCAATTTAACTTTTTATAATAATTTGCTAATTTTTAATATTTTTACTAAAGAGAAAATATATTTTTCAAACTCCATAAGTAAATAAATACAGTGGGAATTTATTAGCTTAAGAAATGGTTGTGGCATTTTATAAAATACTTCTTGCTTCAATGATGTTTGTAAATATTTCATGGATCCTTGCTTCCCAAAACAATTCACTGCAGTATGTTCATCACATGAGAAATTATCAAACTTTCATTCTTGTGAAGGTTGATTAAATCTTCCTGGACACTTAGCTTTTACTAATTACAGATGAAATGATTGAGATGTGATAATTTACCTCATTAAATCTTCAACTAAATTTATAAACTCAAATGATCTTTCTCTATGAATTTTTTTATCTTAACTCCCTACCTTTATCTGGTTTATAATATTTTACTCAGTGATTGAATCAGGAGTTAAAATAATTGAGTATACATTCATATAACCTTTGAAATGCAATTAAAGATGAAATAAAATATAAAATAATTATAATTTCATGGCTGCACATATACTTAATTTACTACCGTATTCTAATATAAATACTGAAACATATTCCCTGAGGCTTGAGCACAAAATATTTTTCTTAACTGTAGCATAAAATATTTTGGCAGTATTTCCAATAATCACATTTCCATTAGTAGGTATATATAAAGTTCTCCTTTATCAGAAATTCCTCATATTAAGAAATCTACAAACCTTTCAAAGGGGAATATTGTGAAAAGTTCCATATCACTAATTTATCACTACATTAACCATTTATTTCCTTAATAATATCATTGTTAAAATTTAAAGGGGAGAGAAAAATATATTAGTTGTGAGGAAAATTAACTGCTGTTATAAAAAGATAGATTCTGTTTTAACTTATGGGTTTAACTTAACCTCTAAAAATCGGATTTTAAATAAGAAAGATAGCTTAACTATTGCTATGTGAAATACCTGTGTAGTTTGTAGTGACAATTTAAACAACCTAAAATATTAAATCGTAACATTTATCTTGAACTCAGAAGGTACATATTTTCTTCAATGACATTAGATACCTATAAGTAATTTCCTTTATAAAAAAACTAGTTATTGTTGCATTTACCTCCCTAAAAAGAAACATGATTTTTCAAAATTTGGAGTTCCTTCAGTCAATAGTGCATTTATCAACATATAAGTGGAATGAAACTCATGCGTAAACATTTTTGTTACATATTTCACCATATATTTTAAAAGCATATGATTGGTTTTTAATCAATGCCTATCCTTCAGAAGCAAGTATTAAAACATCAGTCCATACCAGTGGTTCCCAAAGTGGGTGCTACCGCTCCCTTGGGGGCGGTGCTTTGGTCTAGGGTGGGCCAAAAGAAACAAGGTAGTTACGAACGGGAGGCATTTGTGCATAGGTTTACAGAATTAAGGGGGGCAGTGGCTCGAAAAAGTTTGGGAAACACTGGTCTATACCATCATGTTAGTGCCCATAGGATTTCAATGGGGAAGCTAAGAATATGCTAATAGAGAAGGAATTTTTATTACCAGTAATCACCAAAATATATTTGAAAACTAACATTCAGAGAGAAAATGCCAAAAACCTAAGTAAACATGATTACCAATGCAACTAACTGCAATTAATTCAATGTAGACTAGATGGTGCAGACATAATATGGAATATGAATTCTCCATAATACCAAATTATATAACATGTTAAACAAAAAAATCTGAATAACAAACTTTAATCCTTATTTTCAACCTTAATTCTTCATCAAAACACATTTTATAAGCAGATTATGAGAATTCTGAGGGTTTTTTCATGCAGTAAATATATGTCAAAATCTCACTGGAAATGCAAACAAACATATTTATAAAAATCTATTTAACATGTACCTTAAAAGTTAAGGGAGTAAGCCCATGAAATTATTAAAAATTTTAAAAAGACAAAGTACTGATGTAATACAATATTACAAGGTTTAAAGTTAGGAATTCATGTTTGAGTACCAATAGTTCTATTGTAACTTCTGTCAAAAAGCATCCATTTCCACCAATGAGGAGATATAGAATTCGAAACTGCTCTAAGTAGGCTTACTTACAAACAAACTTAGTAAAGTCACAAAGATTTCAAAATGGCACACAACTCTTGGCACAGTGTGAAGGGTATTTTTTGATGTTACTCATCTCTCTCTCTCGGTAGAAATGTTTTTACAAATGAATATGAATGACTGAGAGTATATATTGCAGTTGTTTCACCCTTGCATGAGACTGAGAACCCACACCTTCATTACCACTAACTATATTTTATCTACATACAATTAAGAAGTAACTCAATTATCACTGTTAATCATGTAGAATCTTAGACATAAGCTGAGCTTACATATATATTTTTTCCAAAGGAAATACATCGTGGGAAAGTTAATTTTTTATTATATTAGACTTAATTTATGAAATTGTTAATTTTAAAAAATAGTTTCCATTTTGTTGACTATGTACAGAAATGTCCATACCTTTAGAGCAAAAATGTTTAATTTGAATTGGCCCAGCAA
The DNA here is from genome assembly GCA_011762765.2 of Rhinocypha anisoptera. NCBI lineage: Eukaryota > Metazoa > Arthropoda > Insecta > Odonata > Chlorocyphidae > Rhinocypha > Rhinocypha anisoptera. The sequence continues at coordinate 5,209,206 of WURS02474424.1, forward strand.
AATACCTTAAAAATATTCCGATTTAATTTTTTCCATTGGAAATGATAATTACATGTTTATTCATTTAAAATGTTGTGTTTATTAGCTCTGAAGGGTTAAAAAAAAGGAATTGCTCATATATATGTTGAAATTTGCATATTCAATTTAATTTCTCAATATATCATTATATATTTAAATCACTTTTAAAAAATGCATAACTACTATTGGTCTTTAGTGGTCATAGCTCAGAAAATGAGGCAATGTATTGGTATATTTTACCATATAAATTAAATTTCCATCTTGAAAATTCAGATATTCTCAACTTATCTTGAATACAGTACATTGTGTTTTATAATGCAGTGTACCATTAGATTAATTGGTTATAATCATGCTTTTTACATTTAAAAAGGAATCAAAATTGCGGATTTCAGTGGAAGCATACCAAATACCATCAAAATTTATATAAATAAATAATAATACCTCATAATCAATGATAATTGAAGGATTTGTCTACTTATATATTAATTTTTATGATTATTTACTGAATGAGAATATCTATTTATGCTAACATCATGGCTGAAATTTATTTTGGTTGATGAACAAAATCATCTCTGCTTATCTTTGCTAGAATTCATTTATTAGCCAAGTATAACCATTGGAAATAATATTGATGTCCTTAAGTTAAAAAATTATCATATTCTATCAGAGCATAGCTTCATTTAGCTCTGTATTTTATCTTTCCCACTTGAAAGCCAGACACTTTTAAACCTTACAGAGCAAGTACATATATTATTTTTTTTGCTTTTCTAATCAATTACATTCATCAATGTTATCTGGGTAATACAAAATGTTAATTCTTGGTAATGCTAACCATCACCAATATTATACTTAGTAAAACACAGTGACAGTGCTGTGGGAAGAATATGCATCCTTAGCCACTCCAAAAATTTTTCTTACTTTCCTCGCATTGCAATATAGGATTATTGTATTGTTCTATATGCGTTTAAATGAAGTCTATATTTACAAATTCATCTGCTATTCCTTAGGGAAAATTTAATTAAAGAATAAAATAAATGAAGTTTGTCCATAAATCAGCATGTAGAAAGTTAACCTCCTAACAATAAAATTTAACTGTTGGCTGTGGTTGAGTCCCTTGGGATTGTGCAATGAATGACACAATGCTAGAAATCATTATGTACACAGTTTTTCTTTATTTTAAGCAATTAATATGGGTTATAAACAAAGCTCAACTATATTATAGCAGTTTTGCACAGGATAAGTTGAATTTAGGTAAAATTTGTATGTATTTTTAATCAAAAGACATTCAAATTTTGAATACACTTTAGTATAAATGGGTTAAGAAATTTTTGTTTAAAATGTACATAAGAAAATTCAAAGTGAACTTAAGCAATTTGTTTTTTAATTTATTTATCTAGCACAGAACGTGATAAGGTTAATGCATGTATCAGTTGTTTTGGGATGGAGGTTTTTTGTTGAGAGGTAACAAGAGAACTTTGTATAAAATGTCAGCCTATGGTTAAGAGGTGGCTAGAAGTTAAGAAATGAATATCTTGGAGGATGTGAAGATGTGGAAAAAACAAATTTCCTTCCTAAATATCCTTCCATGTGGTTGGAACCAAATATTGTAAATAAATACTTTTTATCACTGAAGAATACCACAGGAGTTTTTACTGCAACTTCCTATCACATATCTTAGTTATGCCTAGTGTTGGTGAAATTCTATAAGTTTTAATAATGGCCTGGTCTATAAGCAAAATATGTCTTTAATGAAAATAACCAATGATGAGAATTTATGAAACAGGGTTAAATTTACCCATGCATATAAATATTGTCCTAATAAAGAACACTCAACATTTAAAATATCAGTGGCTTACACATATTAACAGTGTAAAATTCTATCATTAGATATGAAGCCTATTGATCAATATGGGTGCATTTCATAACATTCATGACTAATAAATGTCCTTCCTATCCAAGAAAATTAATAAGATCTATTTACCTAATTGCGACCTATGACCTGCATCTTTGCACTTGTAGATCCATTCCTTATCTAAATTCAAAAAATACAATACTCAATATGAATTCAATGTTCATAATGTAGTCTTCAGTGTATAGGTCTTTTTAAAGTTCTTCTAAAAGTAATGGAGTTTATCATAGAATCCCAGCATCACCTCTTGCTTCTATGATTTTATCTTTAATGGCTGCAGAAACTGGTTTAGATAGTAACTTGACTCCAAAAATGTATCCAATATAATACAAAGCATACACCAAGCTAATATAGGCTATGCTACACAATATTACTGGATTGATCTCCATAGTATCACTTATCTATTTGAGAAAGAATCTTTTGGATCAATTATTGTATGTGTGAATATAAAATCTAGGGGAAGTTGCTGCGCAGTCTGTGTGGCCGGCTGATCACACAGGCTAAGTTGCTATTAACATTTGTGTAACCACTTTCACTAATGAAAAGTTATATTAGAGAGCATCATAATTCCCATTCACCTGTTAGGGTTAGCCTGGAGGCAATGCTACCCACCAAGCTAACTCATTCAGCTGGTCCAAATAGGTTTTGACATTTGTGGTATAATATTGTGAATAAAACCTATTGTTCACCAACTTTTGTTCCTCAACAAAAAGTTAAAGTGTCTTGAGCAATTAAATTTTATTCATCTCAGGAGCAGTAAAAAACATGATACGATAGTATGTATCGGAAATAAGGCAACAAATTGTTGAGCTCCATAGAAAAGTATTGGGCTTCTGTGTACTCAAATGATATGGAATGTCACCAAGTCATTAAGTAACAGCAAAAGTATAAACAATGAAAGCGATTAAAATTATTATAATATTTCCTCTCAGAGAGGTGAGAACAAACATATTCATTTCGAATTTACTGTGGTTCTTGTGACCCAAATAATAAAGTGATCATTTTTCAGCATGATTATGTTTTTTGACTAGATGTGAAATAGTTTACCATTTTAATGAAGAAATTTCACAGTATAACTGCCAAATGTAACCAAGGAAATTATTAGGCAAGTTCTATAATTCACTGAGAATACCTTAATTGTATATTTAGTTGAGGAGCTGCTATTATGGCAAATACCACATTACAGGGTTAATGAAATTATGGAGTCATAGGTTCAATGCTAGTTCATAATCAATAAAACAACAGTTCAGTCGTAACTTGAAACAATACAGGTGTTGTAAGCAACAACTGTAAGTTCTGTAATCACCGATAATGTAGTAAGTAATCATAGTAAAGTTAATCAAAATTCACATTCACAATAATAACAAGATAGTACTTATTATATTAAATAAATTGTTTCAGGGTTGCCTTAGATACTTGATGCATAATAGAAATTCCTTCACAATGTCATATTGTTTTTAATGAAAGAAAGAGTTCACTTTATAACCGCTAGAGGCTATAAACTTCAAATCATGGTTCTCATCACAGCTGCAGGCCACATTTTCCTTAACCCTTTCGCACCGTGCCCTAAACTGGTATACAGTCCCTGCATACAAGTGTGCAAAAAAATAAAACAAAAATAACCAAAAAAGGTCGTTTGAACTGGGGGATGATTCAGAATGCTCAATAATCGGTCGTTTGGTGTGAAAGGGTTATATGTACACAATTGACAGTATGTTGTACTTTCTCAGTATTAATATCTTAAGGCATTTAATGGAAACTTGGAAAATTTATTTGGATATTCATTGAGTATTGCTGTAAATACAAACTTGGATAATGTTTTTGGTGAGGGAAATTATAGTGTTGAAACATGAGAGCTCAATTTCAAGAGTATTCATGTTAAATAACATGAAAACTCCTATATCACATATCCAGATATTTCCTACATATATATCACGTCTGTCAAATACTATTGGTTCACACTGCCAATCCAATGGCAAAATATTTAATCCTAAAATTCAGTTCATAATAACATCTGTAGTATGCAGAATCCCATACAGAGTTCCTTTCTCTGAATCCTGTGTCTATTTCATATTCCCTACATAGAAATTGTCAATATACCCATTATCTTCAAAATCTTGATCATCTATTTGGTGGCTCACCCCCTACTTCCAAATTTCTATTTCAGCTTTATGAATACTCCACTTTAAGTCTCTTCCCCTCAGGTAAAAATTGACTTGTACTTGTAATCTCCTCAATATCCTTACCTGACAATGGATAAATCCTGAATTTATAATTTCATGCTAAGTAAGAATGAGCACAGGATTCGATGTAATCAAGAAGCACATTATAAAAGACAACAAAGGGTGGATGTTCTGATACCTATATACCTTATCAATTAGAAAATTTGGCTGACTTGTGTGCGTTGGCGTCAGGCAGACATCCAATAAGATATTACACAATAAATGCAACCAATAAAGATCATTTAACTTATTTGGTTGTCGGTACCCAGGAGCTGTACCTTCGCAAATATGCGCTACCTCGGTATGAGGCACTTTGTCGAAAGATTTTTGAACTTCAGAAAAACCGCGTCCACCTTAAAATTATTTTTTTTCCCGATTAAAGGATATCCTCGTGGCTGTGCTTAAAGGTCTCAGTACGTCCACCGGGTTGCAGATGGTGGATTGAGACACAGGGAGGCTCCTAAATAAGCGAGCACTCGTGTGCTCGTGATGTGGCGTGATGTTACCATGAAACAATAAACCTACGATCAATGGATGAGTGCAGTTTAGTTTTAATTAAGTACCGTATTTATTGGAATATAAGACGAGGACTTTTTCTCCTCAGAAAAATGGGGGGGGTCATCTTTTACAGTAGAATCATGATTTTACGTATACTGATTTTTACGAAAAATTCTATTTTATGCAAGCGGCGATGCGGTCCCGGTGAATTATTATGGCGTTTTTTCTTCTTATACATTTCTTATTATTATTATATTTCTTATATTTTCTTATTACATATTTATTATTTTCTTATTTATACTTACAATATTCTTTAAGTATCCTTATGGCATTACTAATTGAAATTATATAAGTTTTACGTAAGGCTGCTTTGGTTCTCGGTTGAAGAATTAACTCGTTTTTTACAAAAAAACAACAGAATTCAATGACATTTCAGCAAAATCTAGAAGTACTTTTTCTTATGAGTCTTTAATTAATTTTAAAGTACTTCCATGTGCTACTGCGTAATTCAATAGTATTTCATATATTGTATTCGTATATAAACATTTATAATGCAATTACTGCCTGGATTCTCAGTATTTTACGTTATTCAAGGGTTACAGGCGTTTATTTGTTTACGAAAATTCCACGACGCAACTACCACAATAGTCACTGAACTTGAGATAGGAAGCATAGCAAAGATAGCTGTGAGGGTTTGAAGCTTGTTAGCTGTTCTGAGTGACAAGCTGTCTTTTTGTTTTATTTTTGTTAGCGGTGTTGTCACACTGGCTCGCGTTGTCCAGTGGGAATTGATACATGGTTTAGGTTAGCCAAAATGAAAGGAAATAAATCGAAGAACCAACCATTATTAAGGCGCTAGAGATTACGGTGTAATTACAAACAAATGAGGATGTTGAGTGTTACAATTAAAAAATATTTTATCGCCTGCTACGCGCGTATTTTAAAATAAGAAATTTTACTAAAACAAATAATTTTCCTCTTCAAAACGGAATATTTGGCTGAAGTAATTCTCATCACGCAGGCACTATTCCATGTTTTATAATTTTATGTACAATGTTACGATATTTGTATTCACTCGCGCTACATGTAATGATTTCGCCGCGAGTATTCACGAGAATAAAAAACATTTTTCAACCACAGAAACATGATGATGAGGCAAAAAGTGACCCTGGGTGTGAGGCTTTGCCAGATTATTACATAGCACTGACAATACTCCACCGATTCAGACCGAGCTGAGTGATAAATTAAATAGACTAGGACGAAAAATTATAAACTATATCCTTGAAGGTTGTTAGAGACGAGCTATACTTAAGAGATTGGCCTAGATGCCACAGCCCCAATCATTAAACGAAACGAAAGTACCTACGTCGGAGACATTACACATCCTTCAAGTATAAGAAATTTAAATCCCTAATGAATTGTACCCCCCCATGGACTGCGACCTTGACGTGGTGGAAGGGCTTGTGTGTTCCAATGACCCTTAGAGCTTCACTGGCAGGAGCAATCATTTTGCTCCTGGTAGGGTCATCCATGTCAGATAGGTCGAAGGGTAGGGGCCAGACGAAAGTTAGTCCACGCAGCCTTAGCTCCTAGGGTTGCAAGGCGTCGGATCCCCAGTGGGTCGGCCATTTAACTGATGGTGTCACTTGAAAAACACTATTGAGGCAGGCATTGGAAAGGTCACCTCAATTATATATTTCCAAGATCATGATGAGTCAAATAAGGAAAATAAAATAGTATATATATATTTGCATATATATGTTGAATTTTGTCTCATTTCTTACCTGATGATGTAGTTACATTGAAACCGGGGTCGTAATAAAAATTATTTTTCATTCAAAATTAAATTTCAAATTCTTTACATTCATAATAATGAAATTCCGCCACATCACGCCTGATACTTCACTCTTTGTTCATCATGATTAGTGTGTATGTATTTCAATCCGAAGATTGGTTCACCCCAGCCCCCTGCAACATTTGCTAATGCTTTTTCTCTAACCTCTTACTTCCACTTTACGGCCCCTTCATTTTCCCCCTATGCATATTTTTGTCCCTCAGCCTTCTTTGTTATTTCCTCTCTGTTATGTTCTTTACGAGTCAATTGTCCCTCACGGTGTACCCGATCCATCTGGTTCATCTTATTCCGCTCTTTTGTACACTTCCTCTTTCTTAACTCTTATCCGTCCACTTGATTCCCTCACCAATCTCCTTCAGCACCATATTTCGAAGGTTTCTAAACTTCTCCTAGTCTGCTTCTCCAAAGGTCCATATCTCCGATTCGCAGAGCGCAAGGCTCCGCACGAACTTTTTTAGACATTGCTTCTCTGTTCCTAGTGATATCCTCCTCGAGCAGAGTACTCTGATTTCTCTACTCGTAGCGTTACGGATGCACCTAGCGTCTCTCTTCCGCAAGCAACTGTTTAAAAATCTAAGAATCATAAAAATGATAATGGGGAATATATTGAGAAGGCCAAATAGCCCCGTTGTTTCAATTACTTATGCTCCACTTTAGGGGCTGGAGTGCTCTTAGTTAAGAGTTTGCTGCGACAGTATTGGACTCTGACGAGTTGCGTTTAGTTTTGATATTTGATTGGGCATAAACTTTGGCGGCTAGGCTTGTGAAAATTTGTAATGATCAACGAAGTAGTGTCACGAGTTTATTGGAGGAATTAGGTTGAGAGCCATTCATTGACCATAGGTAGGAAAAGAGGCTAAATTTACTGGGTAAATCTGAGGCGGATCACTTCAGAGAAAAGGTTGAATACGTATTACGAACACCGCCTTTATACGGCAGATTAGTCCACGGATATAAATTACGGGCTACGTGCAGATGAATGAAAAAAGGTGCGCGTTCGAGATCGTGGGTCGAACACCCCTCAACCCCATGGGAAGAAAAAGGGTCGAAGCAGGCCGAATCGGGTCGCGAAGTCTTCCGGGTGACGTGTCCATCCATCCGTCCATTGGATCTCCGTTATTTTTTTCGTCTCCGAGGACGACGGCCGTGAGGACATCTGCGCGCCCTCTCTCCAGGCCAGCTGAGGGGGGGAAGAGAGGGGTAGTCGCGTGTCCCGTCTGAGGCGGGTTTGGGTGTGGGTGGGCGGAGGGTCACATGTGCGCGAGAGTGATCGCACGTCTTCGTCGTTACGTGAGGAGACCGACGGAGGCAGGGGTAAGGGGAGGAAATAGGAGGGGGTCGTGTCTCGTCCGGTTTTCAGACTGTTGACGCGGGAATTCGAGCGCCGTGTCGTCGCGGAGGAGAGAAGAAATAGTAATAATAATAACATTAACTTTGTCCGTATTGTGGCGAAATTAGGACCACGAAATCCTCTCTTTAACCAAACAAGCCTTTGTTACATTTTTTCAAATAATTTCATTACGGGATTCAGCCAAGTGGAATTTGAATGTATATTCATCCTTTGATAGTGTCTCATCTTCGTGCGAAGGGTAGGGTGGAGGTCTCCTCCCTGAGTGGGCGTGTCTCAGTGGATGCCCCCATCGCATATTATGCATTGACAAAGAGGTCAAAGAAGTACTCGGGGAATTATTTTATGTACCACTTCTTACTGGAGCGTTCCTGATGCACATTTTTTTTATCATCAAGCGTGAATCTCTTAGTTTTTTTGCGGTCCAACTGCGTCTGTGTGGCCACCCTTTTACCCCTAATCAGATTTACCGGCCGGGGGGATTGTGGCTCCAGCGCCATCTTCGCTCGTTGTCTGTGTCTGGTGCTGCAATTGACGATGCCCCGTGTCCATTGGGCTGACGTCGGACGCCACCAGTCGCCTCAATGGTAGGGACGAATCGTCGTGGTAGGCCCAGGGGTTACCTGAAAACGGGGGTAGTTCCACGGGTCCCGGTTCCCCAGGCTCTGCATGAAGATGGCGGATTACAACAGAAAAAGACCCACCCAGTCTGAGCGGGATTGAACCCGTGAACTTTGGGTTAGCATGCGGAGCTCCCATTCTAAACACGAACGGCGAATGAAAAAGTGCCAACGTTATTCCGAGTTCCCATTTTGGTGGGGTCACCTATCCAAGCATGAGTGCAACCGACCGAACCAAACTATGGTTAACTTCGGTGAGACCGAGTTTCGATATGTTGACTCCGTAATAATTCTAACATTTGAGATGGACATCCCTATTGAAATACTCGATGTTTTTAGATTGAGCTGTGCGGAAATTCATTTTCAAAGGGAAATGAGAATTTGGAGCACCATGTATTTTTCCACAGGTATTTCATTTTCAAGGTACTACTGATTTAGACAGTTAGGCGTCGTCATTGGTTATCGTCTGATGATGACGCCTATGCATCGAAACTAGTCGGGCGTTGGGAAAAAAATATCTGTTAAAAAAAAAGAAGTTTCCTTTGGTCCCTATTGAAATTAATATCAGAATTCCGTATGTATTTTTATACGAATATTGAATAATTGCTGTTGAACTACTGTTCTAATCTGAGGCATTCACATGAATTCTAGGTATTTTTTTGAACTACAAAAATTGTCTTACGAATGATTTGCGAATTAAAATCCGTGCTATATTTAGCCTTATAAAATAAGGCCATCTTTAACGTCTTTAACAGTTATTATTTTTATTTTTTCAACGGACATTTTACGTACATCAATGAGAATAGTTAATATTTTAATTTTTTTTGGGCACTAAAATAAATGCCTCCTGGGAGACTCGATCTCATGCAACTTCTAAATAAAGTACATTATGTTTACGACGTCAGCCAGCGTATTTTTTGAACAGACCTCGTATATTACAAAATTTTTAATCGCCTTTTCTTGAAATGGTATTCGAGCAGAAACAAATCATGTTCCCATCTTTTAGCCTCATTCTATGAATGAGCAAGTAATCCTAAAATGGCATAAATAAAAATTTTAGTTTACCTTGGATGTATTTCTACGGAAGAATTTTTTTAATTTCATTATGGAATTCCACCAATTGATTCCACCATTATGGAATTCCACCAAAAAATTTTTTTAAGTTTTTGGACGGATTTATTAGTGATTTTTACTTGTTTGTAAGAAGCTTTGTAAGACAAGAGGGAAACGCAGACGAAGTAGGTGTTTTTGACCGCAGTGTTGCCGCGATCTCCTTCCGTGCCATCCCCGCCACTCCATTTTCTCATGCAACTTTGTTGTAACATGCAAAAAAAAATAATAAATGTTGCGACGCCGCTCCATTGCTTCGCAGGGGTCGTAGCGTTCCCAAAACCGCAACCAAATAAAAATGAGTGTTAAATCCGTCCAAAAACTTAACACTTTTGCGTAATTAAGTCTGCCTCGCGAGGAAGGAAAGTGAGAGGGGGGATGGTGCGGAAGCCTCTCCCCGCCTCCCCCCCTTCCTAATCTAATCTCTCTCTCCGGCACCTCTCTCTTGGCGCAGCGGCGACGACGTGGATGACCCATATCGTCCCCCCACCCGCCCTCGATTCGAAGAGGAGGAGAGCAATCGCGCCTACTATCGAAGAACATCGAGTCCTCGCCGAAGTTGACCGTCGTATCACTTTTGAAATGTCCATATCTTACGTTCCTCTAGTACTGCTGGCCCTGCTTGTTGCGG
>WURS02474424.1:5228370-5239436 GCA_011762765.2 Rhinocypha anisoptera
ATCCATTCCTCTCCCTTCGCGCTCCCTCCACCTTCCCCTTCCCTCCCCTCCCTTTTTCTCCCTTTTTATTATTTTTATCGCCTACGAAAGCACTCCTTCCGACTCTTTCTCACAACTCCAGTACCCTATTTCTCTCTCTACTTCCCTTCTACCTTAATCACAAACGGCTATCGTTCCACGAAGATGCTCGTGGTTAATATTAAGCGACATTTTACCCAAGAGCTATTGCATCATAAATAAATACATAAATAGATATATATAAATATCACGTAGTCGGTTCATATACGTGAGAGGATGTATGTCACAAAAACAATATACATATATATATATATATATATTTTTTTTAATGTGTATATACATAAAATATATAGAAAAAATATATATATACACAAATATTTACGTTCTTATAAAATATTAGTCTCGGAATACTCTCTTGTTCTTGAAGTTCCTATTAATTCTCGATAATTGGGATGAGATTTTGAATGATTACCACATTGCATTCATCTACCCATTCACACTAATGGACTTATTGCCAACAAATGTTACACCAAAACAACATTATGTAATTGTTTATTCTGATTTTGGTACAGCAAAGACAAAATTATTGTTATTATTAAATATCTTGAATTATTTCTCTTGGAGAGTAAACTATCATCAGTCCTATACCTATGCGAATTAATTATCGTTTTTTTAGAGTACGATTCGAAATTTTCCTCTCAAGCATTTCAGTATCCATACATCTTTTTCAATTCTCCGATCATGTCCTTGACCAAATTTTTCAACTAAAATAGGATTCGTTGTTCTTTATTAATTTTCGTTTGCAGCAGACACAAATATGACACTAGTGTTTAGTTTTAAGACGTGTTAAGCATTTGGTTAATAAATTCAAATAAATTCCTTCTGACACCCTTTAATACTTATTGTAATATATTTTCCTACATTCCATATTGTCCAAAACAACACTTCATACTGAAGTCAAGCTCCTTGTTCCCCTCTTTCATATCATCTCGTCGTCAATGTACACAGTTATAGGCATACATTGCCTCGTTTTTCCACCGTCCCTGGATGACATTTTCTCATGCGCTCCGATACCGCTTATCCAAATAATCCTACTACATTAATACATCAGTCACTAATTTACTTATTTCAAATTTTAAGTTTTAAACGAATTTGCTAACGTTTGAATCTTTTCTTATATCTTTCTCATTGATTCAAATTTTGATATTTCACATTAGATCATTTTAAATATATTAAACGTATATTAAATTCAATAAAATTTGTTAACGGAACTTTTCACAAAGAATTAAATGGCGAAGGTAAAGGAGAGGTGTCCGAAAACTCGCAACACGCATACGAACAGCATGATAATGATTGGCGGACGGATGCATATTTTACTCCTATAACGTAGAGAACCTGTACCACAATGATGATAAAGGCAGTTTTCTGCATAAAAAATATTAAAATTTTATTTTAGGTAGTGTTTTTACCATTAAAAATACGACTTATTTTTCTTGCGTTCAAAGCATCCTAACTCTTAGATTTCCCCGCAGACGAGCAAAACGATCTTTCGCAAACCCAAACATTTGAACGTCTTTTTTTTTTTCTTCTCTCCAGGTGGAAAATAAACAATCTCATCTGCTCTCCACTTTGACATGTGAGCGGCGCCTACGCGTGGTTGGCGTTTTGGGGAAACGGCGAACGTTACGAAACGCCGAACTTTAACAGGCAAAAAAAACACACGGGAAAACAAACACTGCTCAGTCCCCCATGTTTACTCTTCCTAAAAGGAGTTCCTCTTTATGTAGATGTTTTCTTTGAGGTGACTCCAACGGTGAATGGATTGCCGCTCTTCCAATCGACTGAACTTCCTTCGTAAATATACTAGTGGCACACGCAATGTTCTTTCACTTCACTTCCGCCGCAGCTGACTATTTATCCGCAAAGTGACTTCCTTCTCTCCGAAATTTCCCAGTTTTTTTCACTTTTTTCTGGTACAGGAGTTTGCCTCCTCATATTTTTGAGTCGAAAGTTAACTACGAGCACGTAATGATCATTGTACGTTGAACGTCACTCAAATTATATCGATTCGGGGTCCAAATTACCACCACCTAACCATAAATTTTCTTTTGTTGTTACCGACCTATTGTTTTCCTTGTAAAAATTAATTTTAACAGGTTCATGAGATTAAACTCAAGAGTAGCTGACTTAAGGGACTAAGTCACTTAGTTTCATTTAACCATCATCACGCTGGAAGCATCATCAGTCTGTGACATTGTAACTTCAAATGCTATAGTGCATATACCACCAAATGATTTTTGGCTGAAAGAAACGCAGGACCATCCTTATGCACAGTATTCAGAGGCTGGAATCCATCCACCGAACATTTGTGGTTTTGATCAAAACAAAACGGATACCGCCTTCTTCGATTTCAATGGCGTGGTGAATCATGAGTTCCCGACATATGGTCGGACAGTCAATAAGGAGTACTACCTGGAAGTCACGCGCCGTTTGCGTGAAGCGATCCGACGAACGAACGCCCGGAATTGTTGTGGAAATCGCACCACGATAGTACTTCCCCACTCATACCTCACTGCTTGTCCGTGATTTTTTGGTTAAAAAAAACAAACCGTTATTTTTCCTCGGCCACTGTATTCGTCGGTCATGCCCCCCCCCCCCCTCACGTGACTTCTTTCTTTTCCCACCGAGGCTGAAGAGAACCGCGAAAGGACGACGCATTGCCAAATTGATGAGATAAAAACAGAATCGCTGAAGGAATTGAACCATGTACGGAATAAAGAGTTCCATAAGTGCTTCCAAAATTGGAAAAAACTCTGGCACAAATGTACTAATATATCTGTGAGGAGAATTACATTGAAGGGGACGAAATTGACGTCTATTAATAAATAAAAGTCTTTAAGAAAAACGAAAATTCACGTTATTTTTTATCGCACCGCGTATATTTTTCTCTTTGGCGGTAGAAAATTAAAGGCAACGAATTTTTAATCAGTAAATTCTCGTTTTCCACATTTTGAATCGATATATCGACCGTTACTCCACTCCATTCCACTCTCATTTCCCTTAATAATGTCCATAAAGCAAGTTCGGTAAACAAAATCTATCAAAGAAACCACTTTCACCATCATTTCCATGTCTACTATTTCCACTTTGCCTCGCAAAAATTCTTCTGTTTCTTTTCTCCCAATCCCTCTCCCCATTCCACCCTTAACAGTTCTTAATCTTCTCAAAGTTTGTCGCCTACCGCTTAACCCAGAACCACGCTCTTCATACGTCAACCGCCATTCATTTTTCTTCCGCCAGTTGTATTTTTACCCCCCACAACGTCAATTCGCAAGTTTCTCTCTATTCTTTGCGCTTCAGTTCAGGGGTGTAAACCACGCCGCGGTGGCTGCCAAGTACTTTAGAAGCACCTCGGCAAACGGACGGTGAATGGGCAAATGCAATTAATGATATTTATAATGGAAAAATTTTCTCATCGTCGTCTCACTGGCTTTTATAAAAAGAAGTGGTCTAATGTCGACTCAAATTTCGCTGGTTTTTTATTAGATATCCTAAAATTTAATTTTTCCGTTTAAATCGTTTTTTATGTTTTTTTTGGAAAATTGAATAAGTGAAGATACTCGGTCCTTCTCTTACACCTACACATGAGCTCAAAAAAGGACCTGTCGATTAGATACATTCACTGGTACGCATAACAAACACACTCAATCATTTTTTAGTGTGATGAACTTATCTAGTTACTACGAAACACTCTTGTCTACTAGTCTATTTGATTCACCAAGCTCGCCCATCTTTTTTCAAATATCTCACCGCCCCAGATTCCAAATCTCGGTCTGCTCTCTAGTCTGACTCCCGCTATGCTTCACCCGGGATTATATAGTTGCTGTGTTATACCAATGTTTACCAACCAAAACCACCAATGTTATAGTTGCTGTATATAGTACTTATAGCGTTATACCTTTGCCTGCAATAGAAGTTTGGACCATCGAGAAGCATGATATTTAGTGATCATCATGTCAACAGCGAGTTGCGTAGGCAAAAAAAGTCATATATATTGCGGTAATGAGGAATTAGTGAAATTAGTATTTTATCAAAAAATAACACCTACCTTCTCAACTGTAGAATTAGTCCACAAAAAAAATCACTCTGCGCCTTCTTCAACCCAAGGTATTATTGAAGTAATTATTAATATCTTTTACCTCTCTGAAGCACTTCCATTGCCTTGTTTTTATGCTATCTACCTGCAGAAATAATAAATAAATATTATCCTAACATATAAACTTAGACAATCAACTTACTTTATTTTATCGCATATTTTATTACCATCATAATTTTGTGTAAAATCTCGCTCCCTAGTATTCGTATTCCTTTAATATAATTAAGTGAATTTTGATTATCAATGAAAATATAATCATCGTATGTTAATTTTATTATCTCTTTTTTAACAAAATACAGCATTGAATATTGTTTTACTCAAATGACTTGCATAAGTATTTAATGATGTAGACAATAGAAGCAGTCACAGTAAGATATTGCCTCTTGCAAATAGAAATGGTATGTTCCATGGTATAAACTTATCTTTTTAAAACTTGTGTACATAATATATGTATGTCTCCCATCATTTTCTTTTGTCTACAGATTGATTCCTAATTTCGGTTTTTATGAAAATTTATTCTGAATCCAAAAAACCTAACGCTTAAGTGGACGATATCTTGTTGGTGATCGCTGGGTTTTATTCTGAAACATTTTCACAAATACTGACGACAACGAGGTTTTAATGAGAGACCAGGGATATTGCGTCTACTTGTGAGTATAGTTTTGGATTTTGTTTTTTTGGGTGCCTCAACGACTAAGGTCATTTAGCACGTTTATTACATTTAGAACGTATAGTTCTGGAGGGACAATGATACAGGAAAGGGACCTCAAACGCCATATTTTAGTTACGATTAGAAATTATATCAATGACAGATTATCCCGAAAGAGTAGTCCCACTTGACATGTATTTTGAGATCATTATCGCTCTATATTAATATTGCTAGAAGTCAGTTTTTAGAGGACTTTTTAGATTGTGATTCTACATAAATCTCAACGTTTCTGAATTTAAAAAAATATCAATCTAGTACAATAAGTCTCTTCCACCAACTGGTTGGTTTCCAACTGATACCCAAAGGATCATTATGAGAGCGCGCTGGTCAAATAACATTGCAAATCGTTGCAATCTATGATTAATCTGAACACCCCAGAACTGAGCCTGAGACTCTTTTTTTAACGGCATGGCCCCACTGACTTAGTTTCCTCCACTATTCTGTACACTCCTTACTCTCTCCGCACCCACTTGATTTTCAACGTTCTCCCCCAGCACCATGTTTTGAAGATTCGTATTCTTCTTTGGTCCGTTTTTCAAATGGTGCATGCCTCTGATTCGGAGAGCGCCACGAGCTATACGAATTTCTCACAAATCACTTCCTAGTTTGGATCGATAACTTTCTTGAGCCCTTTCTCCTCTAAAAAGTATATATGATCAGAGAATATTTATATATATATATACCGCTCTGATTGACTGCTGTAACACAATTTAAAAGCGTTCGAGATGTTCTTCGCAACGGGTAATTAACGAATCTTTCTCTCTCTCTCTCTCCCTTCCTTTGGGGCAGGCGAGAAGCCGCATAAGTGCACGGTGTGCGGGAAGGCGTTCAGCCAGTCCTCCAACCTGATCACTCACAGCCGGAAGCACACCGGCTTCAAGCCGTTCGCCTGTGACCTGTGCGGGAGGGCGTTCCAGCGGAAGGTCGACCTCCGGCGCCACAAGGAGACGCAGCACACGGAGGTGCGGGCTCCCGGCGCTCCCGCACCCGTGGACCCGGCCGCGGCGGCGGCGGCGGCCCGACACGCCGCCTACCACCTGGCGCCCGGCGCCGCCGAGGAGGCCTCCAGGGTGGTGGCCGGGGCGAGCTAGGCCGCCCCCCATCTCCCGCCGCAGCCCACGAAGGGAGGGGGAGGACCCCGCCCACCGCCACCACCGGCATCCGCCGGAAGCAACGCGGAAAGGCCGCGCGAACTTCACCCCGCAAGGTCATCGCCGACGTCGCCCCGCGCGGGATCCGATTACTACGTGACGGACGACCTCGAGCGGTGGCGAGCGAGGCCGTTGGACTGGACGGTTCCCTCGATGCGAATCGAAAGCGCGCGATAAGCGATTGGACCGACTCAGTGCGGTCTTCCCTCGAGACTCGAGGCTCGAGGAGGGGGGGGGGGGTTGATAGGAATATCTGCTGTGTCTGTGACCAAAGAAAACAAAAAAAAAAAAACTGCAAACCAAAACTGGAGACTAAAGGAGAGACGACCTCACCGTATTTATTTATATAAATATATATATATTACATATATATTAATGTGAAAAATAATGAATGTCATTGGAAATCATATTGTTTGGTGGTGTAGCGTTGACTCCATGGAAGCATTTCGTGATGTCGCTGTGTTCCGGGGGATATTATCTCGTGACAGAGACGAGAAAATACGACGCGGAAAGGCGAGGAAGAAGCTCGGTGGAGAGAACTGCGACAAGAATATTTTCGACTGAAGAGAGTGACGCACTATCTTAAGAAAAATATCCATTTCCCCGATCGTGATCGCTACATCTGATCCCAGACGGATGAACCCTCTAAATGCTTGACGGAATAAATATATGTTCACCCCCAGAAACAATTGAAACTTCTGCTGTGGCTACTTTTCCATACACTTACGAGACGAATGAGAAAAGAGTTATATGAGCAAGGGACTCGAAGGCTCTGGAGGAATGATTTGCTCCTGTCTTTCGTTGCACGAGTCGTGTTTATACGCTGGCGATGAACGAAATAAAGTTCAAGGACGACGTAATGGCATGTGGAAAATGCTACGGTCGGGGTATTTCATGGATCCATCGAAGTATAACGGTCATCATAGTGACACGTATCTACCAAAGAAGTTGTAAATAGTAGTTTCTAAATCGATGGCGCGTTTGAATGCCACTGAACCGAACTAAAAGGCAAACTTTAGGAAACAGTCGCGAATGATTGTTATTTTAGTGTAAGACGTTTGCCTCTGCTGTTGGTGATTTGGAATTAAATTCTCGTTCCTTCAAAAAAATTAGCTGCGTTTGAAGCTTATTCAGCGCCTGGTTCGATTTTTAATGATTATATATATATATATGTATGCATATTAATATAAAAAGAAATGTGAGTTCTCGTATTTTAATCAAAATATTTAAAATGCAAAAAATGCCTTTTTTCTATGCAGTACAACTGAGATGTAACTTAAAATACTGGCATTGTAAATTAATTTTTTTGAAGCACAAAGTGTTTTGTTGTATTTTTTCTATCACTGTTGTATGTACCTAAGCCTAAGGGCACCACCAAAGATTATTTAGCGTAAAAAATCACAGACAGTGACGACTAAACAACCATTATACTGTCGGAGCCTCTAGGCGTGACGCGACTGGACTCAATCCGAAGACGAGACCTGTTTTCTGCACGTGAGGAAAGATTTGAAGGAACTAAGAGAAAGGCTTTACAGAACTGTTGCCGTTATATTTCCAGACGTTTCACAACTTGCATTATTTTGTAAAAGAAAAAATTTTGGTAGATGGAAAGCGGGCGAGTACCTACTTTCACAGCGAGGTCACCGTCCCGTTTCCCCAGTGTGCGCATTCAAAATTTGAAACGTTCAATGCACGCGACGCAAGTTATTCGGAATTGATCTTTTACAAGAGGTTAGAATGCGCCTGGATTCAACCTCGTCGAAGAAGGTGAACGAATGAGTGGAAGAGATTTATTGCTTCCGACGCCCTCAGCACGACAAGAGGACTGCATATTACTCGACTCTGGAGCATCGAGGACATCTCTTGGGAAACAACCGGAAAAGATAACGAACGTCGCACGGTGCTCGCAAAAGACTGGAAGTGCAAAGGAACGTTAGTGGTGGGTGAAATTCGGCACGGTTAATACCGTCGCATCTCGTCTGTCAACCATCACT
This sequence comes from Rhinocypha anisoptera, assembly GCA_011762765.2. Taxonomy (NCBI): domain Eukaryota; kingdom Metazoa; phylum Arthropoda; class Insecta; order Odonata; family Chlorocyphidae; genus Rhinocypha; species Rhinocypha anisoptera. The sequence goes on from WURS02474424.1 coordinate 5,236,399, forward strand.
CTGACCTTTTTCCTCTCTTCCATGGGTCCACTGAAAAATTCCCCGACATCCATTCCATTTTAAGAATCGTTAATAAAACTGAGCATGTCCTGAAACTTTTATTCAATTCAATTACCCGTAAATTTGACTTCAAAGAGTTGAACTCAAATGAGAGAGTGCTGTTCTTCCCCGTTTCATGGCATATGAAACTGAAGGTGAGGGTGAGTAGAAAGCAAAATGAAGAAAACAAAGGATAAAAATCTATCTGTATTTCTACCATTTAACTCGGTCAGTGTGATGCAAACTGAGTACTTACCTATTAGGATAATTATTTTTGAATATTATGATTTTATTAAAAACTGAACAACACTATAATTTTTGTTTTTGAATGAAGGGTAATCTACCGCTTAAGGTACGTTTTTCACGTGTCTCAGGTCAGATTTTCTTTTCCCCGTTGGATCTAAACTTAATCCCTCTTCAAATCAGCCGCGGACTCCCCACCGCCTATTATTCCATCTCAAATCCATATACTCTTCCCAACTCTACCTCGCTTGTCCAAAATTCAACCCTCCGTTACAACCTTCAACATTGCCTCTGAGTACCCCTTCCGTCGACTTTTCCTGCCTTCTTTGGATTTCACGCAGAAATCACCTCTTTTCTACTCTATACCATTCTCAGTAACTTTTTCATTCAAAAGTAACGCTTTCAGGTCTCACTACGCAGAACCTATCCATAATGGAGCGGGAAAATTAAAACACTTGTCATTCCACTTGATATTTTTAATACACTACCCGGGTTGCAATGCATAGTACCATCATCAGGTGTCTCATTCGAAACTTTTTTAGTATATATAATTTGGAATGAGCCACCTGATGATGATAGATACTACGCATTGAAACCCGGGCCTTCGTGTTAAAAATATCAAGTGGAATGACAAGTGTTTTAATTTTCCCACTCCACTCTTTCATTCGTTTTCCTCTCCCCGTGCACCTCACCTTCTCCATCCTCAGACGAACCCACACCTCAAAAACCTACAATCTATACTCATCCTCCTTTCTCATGGACCAGGCTTCGAATTCATATATCGCTACGCCTTATATTAATTCGTTATCTATTGATGCTGAAGTAAACTACCGAAATAAATATAAGTATTTTCCATACTAACCTATTTTGATGAGGATTTCTGCATACGGTTTTTTGATGACTTTACTTTTTTACTTTTACTGCATTATACGATTAGTTCTATATCGCAAAAACTAACTAAGATTTTAAGAGGAATATGAAACACGTTGTAACAAAACATAAAAACATTAATTAATGCTATAAAGTTTTTTATACTGAATAAAAATAGTCGAACTCTATGTGGAAAACTTCTATAAACCAATCAGCTGATTGATAACCCTTGCTTGTATTGACGCAAGCCCTCTTAAAATTACACAGGATATTCAATCGAATTAACTCTGGTTTTTTCATGTTACTTTTTTACATTATTTATTACTATTAATACCTATAGTAAATAGTTGTAAAAGTATTATAAGGCTAACAGAGAGGGAGATTCACTACCTAAGCTTTTTTTTCTGGCAATTCACTGGAAGGCAATCAAAATTAAATTTTTATTTCATTAATATACAATTATAGATACGATTATGATGATAAAGGGTATCTACCGGGTAAGGTAGGTTCTTGATGAGTATGAGCTTAGGTTTGCCGCGTAACATCTAACTTTAATTACTCTTTAAATCTGCATACTTCCCAAACCCTATGATTCTGTCCAAAATTCCTATTCTCTTCCTACACCTACCTCTCTTATCTAACATTCTAGTCTCCATTGCCACCTTCGACAATCCATCGCTTCTGAGTATTCCCCCTTTCATCCACCCACCCTTCCCGTCTTTTTTGGGTATCTAGCAGCAAACGCATCTCCTCCCCTACCAGTCTCAAATCGTCTTCATTCGTTTTTCTCTCTGTCCACCTCAACTTCTCCATCCGTCGCCAAATCCACATCTCAAAAACCACCAATCCCTGCTCATCATCCTTGCTCATGTTATAGGTTTTGGATCCATATAATAATAATCTCCATATCAGGATTTTCAATAATCTTTTCTTCGAGAAGGTCTCTTTTGCTAATGAAATTCTTCCTCTAATATCCATGACACTAAGTCCATTTTCGTCTATGACGCTTCCCAAATACCTAAACTTTTCTACCAGTTCTAATTTATTCCCTTCTAACATGATATTTAGACTAGCCTTCTTACTTCTCTAAAATGGCATTACTTATTTTTATTATTAATTTTCATCCCAAACTTCTGACACTGGTCTTGTAAAGCATTCAACAAGGTCTGCGGCCCTTTGGCTGAATTACTAACTAGGACTTGATCGTCGGCGAATCTAAGTGATCTGAGCCCATCTCTCCCTGCTTCTCTAACTTCTCCATGCACTCGCACTGTTATTTCCACCATGTCTCCTTAGTCTAATTAGTCTCTCTCATTAATTTATTATTTTCCTCTCGGTATTTAGGTCGTCCGTCCTCCTTATTACTGTTTTTCCTCTTTTTACGCTCTTCCTTCTTCCTATTCATATCATACGTAATCTATGGTTTTTTAATTCTCTTTTGGTTGCCTCTTCCTATTACTTTCCTTGCGGCTCTTGTTATTCCGTCTTTGAGAACTTTCCACCTTTGTTCCGTTGTCCTACCTTGGTTCCTCTCTCTTAAAAACTATCTACTGATTCCTGGAACTATTTCTTCTTTGCTTCTGAAAATGCTTCTAGATTCCATTTCTCTAATCATCTACCCTTTATAATCCTCTTGAATTTTACAAGACACTTCATCATGACCAAATTGTGGTCTGAGTTCGCATCAGCTCCCGGATAACTTCTGCCTTTGAAAACACTGTTCCTAAATCTCTGTCTAACCAAGATGTAGTCTATCTGATATATCCCTGTGTCACCCGACGTCTTCCAAGTGTACCTGCGTCTCCTGTGGTGATTGTACCATGTATTCGTTACTACCAAACTCTTTCTTCTACAAAACTCTACTAATTTATCCCCGCGGTCATTTC
>WURS02474424.1:5243614-5254476 GCA_011762765.2 Rhinocypha anisoptera
GGTGGTGGCCGCCCGCGCCGAGCACCTCGCCGCCCACGCCGAGGCCAAGAGCCGCACCCGCAGGCAGGCCATCCTCACCACCCCCCTCTCCTACTCCCACAACGCCTTCTACGCACGAGCCCCCCTCGCCACCCACCACGTCGTGCGCCCCGTGGCCTACAACACCCTCGCCACCCCCTTCGTCCACCACCGCTACTACTAAGCGCCAGTCCCCCTCAGGTTGACGCCACCACCCCCAAAGTTCCTCACACCCTACGGCACTCGCGAGAGAGGCCTCCCTTCCACGACTGCTACATTCTGGAGAGCTCCGACAATGATGGAGTTGAATGTGAATATTTGTAAATATTCCTCAACAAAGAAATAAATATTTTGCAACAGTAAACACTTGATATTTTCTTATTCTAATATCTTTTTCAGCAATCACGACGTCCTTAACTCACACCTCATTATGTAACGACCCGAACATTGTTCGAACTCCAAATACCCCTATTCAGATTTCGAGAGTGATCCTCATGTTTTTCAGTCACTACCAAAAATGTTTAAACCACCTTCTCATAATTTATTCTTTATTTGTAACATCTGTCATTTGTATTGACATTTTAAAGCGCGGAATGTTTTGTCTATAGGTGTTTTTTAATATGGTTATTTTTTTATAAGGGATACATTTTCATGTTGTGTGGCATATAGTTGAAAAGATTTTTTTACTCCAAGAGATAATTATTCATTGTTTCTGAAATGTCATGGGAGATGTTCAATTTCGTTGTTAACCATTCAAATATTCAATTTGGAGTGTCATCATTGTAGTACCTTCCTTGATGTTGACAATCGAAACGAATGGGGCAGTATCTTCAGAAATAATTGAAAAAGTGCACTTTACGTTCTTTAGAAACTGGGGGAATAAAGTATGTGTAATTTCAGGCACTTAATTATATTTTTTTATTATTGCATAGCACATTTTTTGTGTAAAAGTTGATGCCAAATTAGCTGGAAGCAAATTATGTGCTACGTTTGACCACAGTTACTCAAGAATCCATCGTCACGAAAATTACTGTCAGCTTTTATAAAAGAATAAAAGTGATTATGTACATTTTCATGACTACAGATGAAGCCTCATTATTCATAGCACACTCGATTCTAAGCAATAGCCGTTTAAGCAGCCAAAAAAATCCCTCTTTTGGGCAGCAAAGAAAGTAAAAGATACAAAATAGACTGATGAGGGCCTATTTATGAGAGAACATGGAACATGGATATTATCCGGTAACGCAGAGCCATGTTCCTACAAGGATACTACTAGAATTGTGTATCACCTCGTTACGCTAGATAGAAGAAGGCGAATCAAAGAATTGTTATTATTATATGATGTATTAAATATGAATTGTAATGCATTATTGTTAGAAAAAGTTAATTTCTATATACCACATGTATGTATGCATTTTTATGTATCTTCAGTGTAGAAATCATGTACTGTTTAACAGGAAACGATAAAATACAGATTATTGCGAGAATTCTACATTAAATATAATATTCCGGATACACAATGTGTACGCGAAGGAGCTGGAAGATTGTACATCCAGAACTGAATACTCAAGAACTGTTAAATACTGTAAAAAAAATACTATAAAAAATAACCTTATTTGGCAAGAAGGTATTTAACAATTGAGTTTGCTTGGTAACGTCTAAGGTTAGGTCTATTAAGTTAGGTAATTTCTAAGGTTTGTCCTGTAATTTTACATTTGTTGTTGGATTAAATTTATAAATAAAGTCCGTTTCATCAGTCATGGAGGTCGTATTACAAGTGTTTGGGAGGAAAAACGTTTTTAATTATCTTAAAAATAATCAACAATAAGGGAATTATATTATCCCATTCTTCTAATCATACCTACATTAAATATTTGAGAACATCTAAGAGAAACTTCAAGGAGAAAGAAAGACCTGATGTGCAGAAGTCAAATACCATTATTCATCAAAACAAAAGATTATTTCCACACTTAAGAGGGTTTGACACACAGGCTTCTGTTCCGGAAATTTTTGAGATTTCGACGTTATTCACAATTCCCAATTTTTCCCTTATTGCTCAATTTTCATAATCTATAACTGCAAATCCCTGTTCAACGATTTGCTTCAAATGAAGAGGTGACTGCTGCTCCAGACGGGTGACACTAGAGAAACGAATAACTATAGACAATAAAGTATCGTCGTCATGCTTGGACTTAAAGGAAGGTTATGTCGTGTAGTATTCAAATGTAGGGCGCTTCGAGAACAGTCATTTCGCGGTTAAGTTGAGAAATTTAAAAAAAATGGAATTTCAAAATCTTTTTTTTTACTCTTTGACCAAGAACTTTTCTGACCAAAATTTAATTCTCTGGGGAGAGCTGTTGCTATAATTCAGATTAGTTTTATATTCATGGATCTTATTTTGTAATGCTTCTTGGCCTGAAGTTTTATAAAATCAAACTCTGCTATTAAACAACACATTTTTTTGTATAATAGCAGTGTTTGATTTTCTGAGACTTAATGATGGAAAAATTCCACCAGGAAACTGTTCGTTGCTCCATGGCCTGTTTTAGATTCAGATTTTTTTAAAATTGTATTTTCTTCAATGATGTGTGAATATCTTTTCTTAACATTCTCTGTAACAGAAATTTTCATCCTTCCTACTGGTATCCTGCCAATTCTTCATTCGGTATTTTATTAGTCAATGCACGAAAAAGGATATTTAATGAAGGAAAGAATAACTGAATGTATTGTTTACCAGTTAAGGGATGACGAAGGGAATCGTTCAGAGTAAAGATAAAACTTTATCGAATGATATTGATGACATATAAAAACGGAAAAATTCTATTAGCCAATTTTTAAACATATTCTGGAAGAGGATATCACAACCAAAAAATAAATAAAATTCTGCCTTTAAATAATCTTAGAACACTAATTACGGATTTTTTAAACTAATATAAACATCAAGCACATCATATTGTACAGTCGATCGACAACTAATAAACTTAGGCATCATGTTTTTTTATGCACTCTATTAGAGTTAAACGTAGGTTTGATTTTTTGGTTTTCCATTTTTTAACTATATCTCTTCTAGAAGTTGGGTTACAATAAAAAATTTAAATACTTATTGGCTTGAGAAGAAGTACAATTTTTGTTTTTAAGATGCTTCAACGGCTGTGGTCGTTTTGCACCTTTTAAAGTCATAGAGAAAACTCACCTGAACAAACACAACACCCATGCCCTCAGCGAGACCCGAACCTGTGATCTTTTTGGGTGGCCGGCGAGGACGCTACCCCTAGGCCAACCCAGTCGGCTACTGGCTTGATTTATGTAAACTAATATTGATATAAATAAGTCTTCTTAAGAAACTCTTTACTTTAATCGAACGAACCAATATATATCTCTGATTCATTTTTTCTAAATTCTTTAGTGATATTTTTCAGGTTTTCTTTCTGAACCTTTATATCACGTCATGCATTCTTTTTATCTAAATTTATAATTCTCTGACCTTACTTTTTTCTGCTTCAAATGATTTTTATTTACAAGTAAATGTAGGAATCTATCTTTCCTAAAGAGTTCCTGGATAAATATAGATTTATCGTAGATTTCTCTTTTTTTCTCCAATATTTTTTCTGATTCATATGTGAATCGCTTTCCTTTTCAGGTAGCTATTCATATTTTACCTTATTGTATAGGGAGTCAATATCTCTCTGATCTTTAAATCGTATTTGCCCTATAACTGCAATTTTCTCGACCCATTCTTTTCTGTCTGATTATTTATTATTTAAATTCATTTATTATCTCATTTAAATTTTCATTTCAACACCCGCGATATATTATTTAATTCATTTTTTCTTTCTTTCTTGAGCATCCGTTATTACATAATTTCAACACCTACTCTCTCTGTTATTCATTGATTATTTGATTTTTACTCCAATATTTTAACTCTTCACATTTAATTTTCCTTACATGTTTGCTAAAGTATAATTTATAACTAACCCAATATTAAGACTACACGTAATCTAGCTGCCCATTATATTTACTCTACCTCATCATGCTATTTACAAATTTCTATCGTATTTTTCATTTACTACCTGCTAAAGCTGACTTTTATCTGTAGATATCTGGTTTTTTTATTTTCTTCAATTGTAAATGATTTTTTTCGAAGACAAAAGGTAAGGAACAGTGGATGGCAAAATGCATGATTAAGGAACGTTAATAACTGCGAGGGAATGAAGAGCTTCACAGATGAGAGGGTAGCTTCGAGAGTCGCTTTTGAGTAATCTTCAGAACGATGTTGAATCTTCTTCGGTTTTAGATATCCCTCTATGTCATGATACATATGTACATATGAGCCGTGATACAATCAAAATGGTAGCTCAGTACACATCCCGGGAATTTTCGCAGTAACTTTGACCGTTAAATTGTTTGACCCAGGTGTATTGTATCACTAAACCCTCCTTCATTCCAAAAAATTATTATTGCTCCTTATTCCTTTAAAAAATCCATATCTGACTCTCATCATCCTCCTCTCACTCAAAAATCGCTTCTATCTTCCATCGCTACTCTTTTATTCTGCGGCTTACCTTTTATTCCTGGTATTCCTTTTTTCCGCGATTACTTTTAGCTTTCCCTATTCGGCAATCACGGAATTACTCGTTGGACCTTCACCTATATTTTCTCTTATTATATTCCTCAAGAATTCATTATGCCTCGGGGTGAGTCCGATCTAGCTTATTCTTTTCCATCTTAACTCATTTCCACTTCTTCTACGGTTTCCAATACTTGCTCGTTTCTCACTCTACCTGTCCACTTGGATTTAGCAGCCAAGTTTCATATTTTTCTATTCTTCTCCCGTGTGCTCCTCCTATGGTCCATGACCCTGATCCATCGTGTGCTAACTTCCACATGAATACCTTCTTAGCTTGAACTAATCTACCCTTGGTGTTCGTAGAGTTTCATCAGTCTAATGAGAGGTGCACGGGAAGACATCTTATTGGTATTTTTTTTACTCCCGGTGGCGTGGTATCTACTATAAACCCTCACATAGCGCGCACTCACAGGACGTGATTTGGTCAAGACACGGTGGGGCTCCCTACCTTAAATGACGCGGTGTCTATTCTCGGTAAGACGCGGAGTACCGCAGCTGACAAATGACTTCACTTATTATTTTAATTGATTTTTATGTTTAATTGTACGCCTTTCGCATAAAGTAGTCTGAAAAATTACTACATATGGGAAAGTAAAAATTATAGATAAGAAATTCTTTTCCTCGGGTAGGCAATGCATATCCATAAAATATTATGCTAAATTAAAAAGCTCAATGAAGTAAAATCGGCATTCACTATTTTATATGGATTCCTAATAGCGCGATTTCACAAGACGCGGCCATTTCAAGGATCTACCACGCTGTAAGTGAGGTTTTACTGTACCAAGATTTCAGTCTTGTTCCAATTTATTCCATTTCGTTAGTACTTGTTCCATGGCGTTCAACTTTGTCAGTAGATTTTCACGTTTCTCCACTAGAACTGAAATATAATTCAATCTTCTGTGTTTAATTTTATACCTTGTGTTTCTTTTATCACTTCTTCTAAGAATGTGATGCGCTCTACACTTTTGGTTTTGGCGAGTGATTGCACACTTTTCTAATAACTGTATTTCCAATAAATATATATACACATTATTTCTATATTCTCTAACATTTTCCGAAGTATAAACATCCGTCCCAATTCTCCATGTCCTTTTAAATCGTTGTGGTATTTTCCGTAATATCTTCCGCTCTTTTTTTATTCGGCTGCTCAAGGATTTTTTGAGATGACGACCTTAGAGGCCTTGCCGCCCCGCCGGCGGGTATGACACTCAGCCAAGTGGACCGAGTTGCGTATTAGCCAGTATTCATCACCTTTTTTCCTCCAATTGATCTCTAGAGAAACTTCATTGAAGTGGTTTCTCGTAACCTTCTTATTTTTTTAAACGTTAGGCTACCCATAGGAGCGAGAGTCTTTTTCTGTTGCCTTATTGAAGAAAGGATGCCGTTTGGAATTCATTACTCCTGCTCCCTCCTATCTATTTGGAGCCTCCGCCAATGTGGAAGGAGTGAAATTTATTTATTCCACCAGGAATCACCGAAACACAAAACTTCTACACAATTGTAATTAATGAGGATAGAAACTACCTAAGTATTTTGAAATGTTTTATTTACGTCCACCCATAGAGTCCGGAAATAACTCCTTCCTTAAAAAAAAACATGTTCATGCGAATCTTTATGCGCGCAATGCACCTTTACAGCCTAGATTACTTAATCTGACGTAAGACGTCAATATGTTGTCCTCCAACTTCTATGCATTCTTCAGCTCCGTGTATTCTTCTGCTCTTGATTATAAGAATATTCTTTCGCCCTCTACATTCTTCCCCTATTTCCTCTTCAATCGAACATAATGGCTTCGCGAAGGTGACTTCACGCTAGATTATAATTATTTTTTTAAATATTAGAGCCACTGCATACAATAGCCGAGTGAAGTTCGGTCAACTAAGTCGCAGCCAAACCTACATTGGGTGGTCCTATCACTCTCACGAGGTAAGAGAGAAGGAGATGTCCAAACTATCAGATTTAGGGATTCTTTCCACAGACGATAGGTGAAAAGTTCGTTTTCTCGAGAAAATAATAAACTATTTCTAAAATATAAGGGGCTTCAGGAGGATCACATTACAAAACTTGGTGTTCCCGTCATAGATTATGCTTTCTGGGTGTGCATGTAATCGGAGGGCCATAATTTCTTTTGAGTTATCCCATTAAATTTCACAGCACAGACTCTTTTAATGTCTTCCGGTGAGTCTTATAATTCATATATTAACCTAATGCCCATACGGATGCTCAATTTTTAACAGAGTTATGTTGCTCCACTCATATAATTAAAATGTGTAAGGTGGTTTTACCACACACTGTAGCAATATATGACCAATTATTACAAGATTTTTATGAGGCGAAACTTACCCTTCCATTCCCATGCTTGTATACCCTTCCTCCCGGTCTGAGGGACCTGATAGCTAAACCACACTTGAAATAACAAAATAAATAAAAAATAAAAATACCTGTAGTAACAGTTACATACATGCATGTTCTGGATTACTTTGTTATTGATTAGTTATATAACTTCCTGTAAGTTTTTCTCTCTTTCATGCTCTCCTGTCAGAATATTTAACAGGATGAAATGAATATATATAAATTAAATCGATGAGAGTAGCATAAAGAGTCAATTAAAATAGTATAATTTTGAGGATTAAAAAATCATCTGAGAGATAAAATAATAAAACTATCTTAAGATATCATCATCAAGATAAAGAAAGAAAGAGTTGAAACCATCACGTGATCTGAACAGAAATTTGAAATAATAATTTCCTGTTACCAGAACAATGGCCGTAAGATATTCAGTGAATAATATTTGAGTACAAAATTAACATTAATCAATAAAATAGACTTGTATTACCATCTTGCTCTTGGTTGAGATTTTCCACTCTCTTCCCTCCAGAAAAGCGGAAACTCGATTGGCGCTGGTGTCCACGAGCATTCAACTCCATAATGACATAAAATTCTGGGTGCACATTCATCTGATTTATTTCGTATCGTTATTTTCCCATGACATAAAGTTAAATTAAATCCATTTTCTAGGTAAATGAATATGCAAATCAATGAAAAAGACATCCATCTTTTAAACCCACACCTATATAACTGGCCGTTTCAAGAAGCAGTACCTTACTATACTCGATTAAGAAGGGCAATTGCTAGATTTTCTCCATACCTTGTTAAGTTCATACCATACCATGTTAGATCGTCATATGTTTTTAGAATTTCCTCGAGAAGATAGTAATGTATATATTTATAAATTGTTCTTTAATCAGTTCAAATAAATCAGTTAATATTAAAGAACTGATCACTGAAATATTTTTTTTTAAACCACCATATATACGAAAATAATCCATTCAAATGCTAAAAGGCAAAATTTTTCTTGGAAATTTTATGACGAAAAGAATTGAAATAATAGTGGAAATACTTCATCATTCTCATTTTTCACCCTATAAAATAATATTCAAACGTCATAATTTATTGCTGAACATTTATTTTTGGGCAGGTCAAAGGAACAAGAGATGCCGAAGGTCTCGAATGAATTGGGTCCCTGAAACATGCTAGAGGAATACTGGGTGGAGTCCGCCGAGGAAGAGAGTCAAGGCGGAAGGCAAAGCATTCGCGGGGGTGGGGAGGCCAAAGAGGGGGGAGGGAGGGGAGGGGTAGAAAGCGGAGTGGGGAGAACTTGGTATAAAAAGACCGTGCGTATCCATCAACACCATCCATCCCTGAGCTCTCCAAGAGGCAAGGAAGTCACCATGAAGGTCCTGGTGAGTAAAGAAATCTCTCAAAATATCCCCACTTTTCTCCATCACATTTTTACAACAGGTTAACAATACAGTAGTCGATAACAAAATATTTAAAAGCATTTAACATCATTTCGAATTAGACAAGAAAAATAAATAATCAGACCGCTATGGTATTAACCATTGATTGAAACGGAAAGAACATAACTGTAACATAACTGCAAAACTAGGATTACTAAAGGAATGCCCTGAATCTCGCGACGAATGGTTGACCATAATTGTTATACTTTCAATGAACGTCCAATTCTAATCAATGACTCTTCGTGTTGATTCCTAATGTGAGGATACTTTTTACAGCTCTTTTACTGATATGATCAAGCTGCAATGGGCTGAATAATTTAATCCTAAATTAAATAAATATGCAGTACTTAAGTATTGGAATCACTTAGATTTTTGATTTCCCATATAGGTTAAGAATCCCATTTTCATCAAAAAATTTTAAAATAAATCTCATTTGTTTTTATTATCCCAGCATACTTTCGGCTATTTAATTGTATGTTCCACAGCGTTAGTGGTTCCTTATTGACCTAGTGGAATATCGAGAGGACTAACTGAATCGTCTGGAGAGCACAAGATCTTTGGCCAGATCTGAGAAACATGGAAAACTTTTGCTACTGTAGTATTTATTAAAATTAGTTATTGATTGACTTTGAAACTTTTGGTAAAAGGCCGAAGCAGGGATGAAATAACGAATCAGCATAAAGTTTCACTATCTGTCGAAATAAAATTATTTTCCTGATCAACTTCGTTGTACCTCATCGCACATCGCATATCAAAGATGATGATTCGAAACATAGAAATTCCCTTTCTGAGGGTCACTCAAACCCTCTAAGGAGAAAAATTGGTACATATAGATCCACTATAGCACTCCATAATTCATCTCACCTCCAGCCAAATATTGGCAAAAGGTGTAAGGTAGGGAAAGTCAAAGGGAGTGAGACAAATTAAAACTTGATTATAGCCCTAGTTAGGTAACTAACGTTCTCTTTTATTAACAAAAATACCAATGGAGTAATCATAATTCCCTCTGAACGATATTGAGTCACCATTAAAACGATTAAACACCGGACAACAACGCATAAAAGCCAACGAATCGGATAGATGCATGCTTAGACCGCGGATCACCCGCAAGGACGGACAGGAAACAATGAAGACTGACGCGCACGGCGCCGACCTGCTGCGACATCGAAAGAAAAAGAAAGTCATGAGGTTAAAACACAAGTGGTCGCTTTGTGGTCGCCCTTGATTGCTACGGGATACATCAGCGACAGAGAAAGTGATATGCCGTTGGAGTGCTGTGAAAACGCCATTTCCAAGAGCGTTATGAATTCATTTTATTTTGCATACTAACCCTTGCCCAATCCGACATAGTACCGCAGAAATCAGCATTATGAGTAAACGACGCAAAGCACCACACGCAATATTTTCCCTGTTATCGCAGGAAGCCTTGGAAAAGAAATAACCGTAACAATTGAAATAATACATTACGCAATATAGCCTTTATTTGTTAGAATGATTCCCATGATAAACAGAGTCCCACTTAATCTAGCCCTCTCGGAATATAAATGAACTAGCAAAATCCAATAAGTTATAGAGATGTGCAAAATTTAAAAAATGTTAAATTATTTTAGTACTGTCGCTACTAAGGAGGAATTTAAATATACTTAAGTTTGTATACATTAAAAAATCTACATGCTAGAACACTGTTTATCAGTCAAATGATTTTTATAAAAAACATGACAAGTCTTATTTTTAGGTAAGTGAGCAGACACAATATAGATATATAGAGTTATATATGTATCTATCCATGTCTACCCCCCAGCATTGAGCGAGGGTAAAGAAACTGTAAAAATATTATTCTACCTCCTCCCGTTCTAAAGTGTAAAACCGTACTCAATTGTTTCGTTTTCTCAGATATCCGCCTGAAAGTAACAACTGACAATATAGGATGTTGATAATGACGAGCCAATGGTTTCATTAAATACCCAGAACATGTGTATAAAAATGTTAAACACGTAAAGTAGAAAATACCATTACATGGGCAAACAACGGAAGAAGAGAACGGAACGAGAACATTAACCACATCAGTGATGAGAATAGCAAGACACTTCCTTCCGAAACAAAGTTTTCCAGGAACACCAAAGAAAGGATGAAGTTACATGGTATTTTGGCATCGGAAATAAACATGGAGGTTAAGAAGAAGAGAAATTTTATCGCAAATTTGTTAGAAAAATGGAATTCTCGCACTTGAACTCAAATAGAATAATTGTCATCAAAGTGTTGCGATAATTAAATCGTCTTCATTTCTCTCCTCAGGTCGTAATCTCCGCTGTGCTGGCTGTGGCCGCTGCTGGTAACCTTGGCTTCGCCTACTCATCCGTCGCCCCGTACCTCCACGGCTACCATGGTGTGCACCCCTATGGCGCCTACCCCTACTC
>WURS02474424.1:5267140-5278438 GCA_011762765.2 Rhinocypha anisoptera
TGCCACAGACTTTCCTGGGGAGTGACTGAACAACTTATCTTGGAATCTGTGCACCAGTCTGTCATTTCCTGGTGCTACTTCGTCCTTATAGCCGATTGGAACAAAGAACAAGTGGAGCTGTGAGCTAGATTTGTAGACAATACAGGAAAAGCCCATTTCTGTGTGTTGACCTTAGCAGGATGGCCAATCTCTCAACCCTCCTCTTATTTAATGAATTGTAATTGGAAACCACATACCATACCTTATCTATGATTGTTCACAAAACGTAACCAAAGACAATACTGATGCGTGACTGTACATTAGTTATGAGTGCATGACTTTTGGTGACAATATTTTAAAATCTTTTTAATGCATTTGCGGATGGATTGATACAACTTCATGGTTCATTTTTGCCTACTTTTGGTGCCGTTATAAATGCCAAAAGAGGCGAATTTAAATGACCGCCGGCTATAACGAGTGTGCATTATAACGAGAGATTTTTTTGTCATTTATCACCTCTCGTTATAGCGAACTTCTACTTTATATCACAGTGCAGAAACATTTAAAGTTCTAAAAAAATCATTTACAATGGGGATGCCTTTAAATGTCTCACACAGCTGCTTGCAGAGTAAGGCTCTGTTGGCAAATGCTTACCACTGAAAAGGTTAAGTTGAGAATACTAACATATGAAATACATACAACGACATGTATATCTATGAATGCCCTATATTTATGTCAAATGTTATACAGTGAGTAAGTAAAAACTTGACTGTTGAAAAAATTAAATGTATTGTCATTACTTATTTTGTGCAGATAAAATTAATTCTTCTCCTCACAGTTCATCGCAGTTTGTATTTGTTTATAGCTACCAGTTTCAAGCATATCATATCCTCTTTTGAGTCTTAATTAAAAACATTTCGTTTCTGCCTGTTCCAGTCAATGGGAGTGCTCTCAACGGCAGTGAATTTGACCACTTGAGGCGATCCCGAGAAGGCTCTCCTCTCCAAAATGAAGTCCAGTTTGATCCAACGCAGCCTCTCATGCCAACGGAAGTGCTAGTTCGACTCCCATCTGAGAACGGAAAGATAAACCTGAATGCCAGACCACTGTTTGTTGTCCATCCGATTGAAGGATTGGCAACAGCCTTGATACCTGTTGCTAAGGAATTGCAATGTCCGGTCTGGGGGTTGCAGTGCACTGCAGATGCACCACTCTCATCTATTAAGGATCTAGCTGCATTTTACGTTGAGGTAAAATTATACTTCGCTGCTTAATTCCATCTCAGGAATTGTGGTTTGATTTTAAAATTTTAGTTCACCACTGTTCCAATTAGTTGAACTGGCAAAGTTTTACCATTCTGTTAATCCTTCTGTGTCTTGTACGATTATCCTTTGACACCACTTTTATTTCAGAGCATTTGTATAGGAAGCGATGCATTTCAGTCCAGACATTGGTATGTGTAAGATTCATCATTCAATCATAAAATTTCAAGTTGGAGGTGCAAAATAATTGACTAGGTAGCCTGGGATTTGACACTCCCGATTTCTCTTGCATTAGTTTCCATTTATCTTCAACAAAACAAAGAAGTTGCATCATGTATCAATTCCTCTTGAGAAATGAGGTTCAATTTAAAAATTTTGTTCACCATTCTTTTTTCTCATCAGTTGAACTGGTAAAATTTTACGTTGTCTGTTAACCCTTTCTCATCGGTGAAATTTTCAGATAACTCATACTGTGCTTAGATTTCCGTGATTTTATCTACAACCATTCTCTGAACTCTTTCAAAGCTGTTTAGTTTCCAGGTATAAAGGTTTACCCTTTATGGACTCAACTCGGCAGGAGTCTTAATCATTTTCTCAGTGGGCTGTTTTGGGAAATGAGACCCTCCGGTGAATTTGCAAAACCTGAACTTCTTGAGTCCACGATCAGATACTTGTTATTCCATTTCTTCTGCTAGAAAAGAAAAAATTCTTGTAATCTTAAAAAAATATTGTCAGAAATGAATTTCTCAGGATTTTCTGACCAAAAGAATTAAAAAAAAACTTAATTCTGCCATTGATATTAATGATTTCGCTACCTAGTTTGGTACCTTATGAAAATGTGATCACTCAAAGAAGTTTCTGCTTCTTACTGTGCAAAAAACCTTGCCAAAAATCATTTTTAAATATGTTAAGCATGTTTTAAATATAAGTACTTTTGCATTTTTATATTTATTCCACCTGAAATTGTTATCAAGTTCTCCTCAAAAACTCCACCAATAGTAACACTAGAATTTCACTTGAAATTTGGAAATAATCATTGAAACGTGATAAATTCATTTCCTAGACTCTATATTTAAGAAGTACAACAAATATTTTTTAAGGAATACTACTTAATAAAAAGTTATGTTGCCCTCTGCTTTGAGAGAGGGATGCAAATGGGACTGACGGTTTAAGAGAAGGACCCCGCTGACCGGTAAAAGGGTTGGGGACTCCGGCTGAGTTGACGTGCAGAAGAGTGACATTCTGCACTTGCGTTGCTTGCCCTCTCAGTGGCCACACCGTAAACTCATCATTCATTTGTTTCCATGCGAAAATTTCCATCAAGTGAGCCCGTTATCAGGGCTTTTGTGGTGGAAAATATTTCCATCGGTTTAACATGGCGATAGCAGTGAAAGGGTTAAGGGTGGTGATTACAACATAAAGAGTAATTCCTGTGCAGAAATATATTTTTGAGGAATGTGAATCTAGGAATTTTTATATAAATCGTTGAATTTTACTGGCCATGGCAAATGTAATCCCTCTCCCTCTTGGGACCATGGGCTTAATTCAGCCCATTCCCATGCACCCATGGAATTCACATTGTCGATTACTTCCTTTCAGCACATGAAGAAGGTTTCACCCAAAGGTCCCTACAGGCTGTGCGGATATTCTTTCGGTGCCTGCGTGGCTTTTGAGATGGCACTGCAGTTGGAGAATGCCAATGAAGAAGTTGCCGGACTGGCATTGATAGACGGATCGCCCTCATACGTCGCGAGGCATACCGGGAGCCATCGAGCGAGACACATAAAGGCAAGGCGAGCAGCGAACGTGTCGAAAGCCAAAATTGACGAAATAGCAGCCAAAGCCATCACTGTGGAGGAGGAAGCTGATGCATTAACTTATTTTGTTCAACAGTTCAGGGATTTAGATTATCAAAAGGTAAAGGTTTATAAAAAAGTTGTCAGCTTATTTAAATTGCAAAGATTGCAGCATTGAATGTGACACCCATGAGGGTGAGTGAATTTAATTTGCAAGGATGCCTACTCTTCAAAGAGCTTGATGATGGTCTTCTGGAAATCTTGTTTTAGACCAAAGCTGAGCTCCAAAGTGCTCCCAGCTGGGAGTCTCGCCTTAAGAAGGCAACTTCATTCCTAAGGGGATGTGTTCCTGAAGAGTTTGAGTCTGATCTCTCGAATGCGGCAGAGTCATTTTACAAGAAGCTCTTGGCTGCCGATGCATATTCTCCCAGTGGAAGAGTCCGGGGTCCAGTACAACTTTTGCGGGCTGAACATAATTACGTGACACTTGGGGATGACTATGGCCTTACTCCTGTGAGTAAAATTTCTTCCGATTCTTTTTAGATATATGATTCAGTTTGCATGGTACTGAAACTACCTGAAGTCCAAAGAGAGATTAATATTTTTAGACTTCAAAGTAAGTATAATTGTAATGTCCTAATGGTAATAAATTCACTGCATTCCATCATCATCATCAGTACTTCAATCCGAACATAGGTTGACTGCAGCCCCCTCCATCCTTTCCTATCTATAGTGCTAGCTCTCTTCCACCCTTTTGGTAGGTCTTCTTTCTAACATCTCTGATAATCTAAACATCTATTTATTTGTCCCTCCATCTTCCCCGCAGGGCCTTCCCCTCCATTTTTCTTTCTATTATATTCTTCATGAATCCATTATGCCTCAGGGTGTGTCCTATATCCACCTCACTCTTCTTCTCCTTATCATATTCCACATTGACTTAGCTTCCTCTGCTCTTCTGAACATTTCCTTGTACCTAACCTTGTCCATCCACTTGATTTCTCCTGCATCCTTCTCCAGCACTTTGTTTCGAAGGTTTCTATTCTTTGGTCTGTTTTTCTAATAGTCCACGTCTTTCATCCATTGAGTCCCATGCTCCATATGAATGATTTCACATATTGCTTCCTTTTTTGGAGTGACATCTTCCTTGAGCCAAATAGCTGCCTCATCCCTAGATTCCATACATGTACGGAAATTCAGTACAAGAGACCCATCCTGCCTTTGGTTTATATTCAAGTTATATGTTTTCTGTGAATGGTAAATCTTCAAGATTCAAATGTTTCTCCGAGAAATTTCTTTTTCCATATTTTCACATGCATCAAATTTCAGTGCCATGCATCAGTCACATTGGAAGAATCCAGTGGATAATGGTCATCTTGTACCTCTTTAACTCATAGAAAAAAATACACTATTGGCGATGCACAACACCCATGCCATGGGCAGAATTGGAACCTGCACATTTTGGGTTAGCAGACAAGCGTACTTCCCCCAGGCTAACCCAGCCGGCCCATTCCCCGTCAATTTGATAATTACTCATTAAATGCAAGATTGAGATGTATACACTTTTATCTTGTTAAAGGTCACAGGTTCTTTTATTCAAAGGATTGTTCAGAAGAAGTTGTCAGTGGATTGTTTTCCCTGTGATACATACAACATCTCCAGATGCTACGTGCAATATCTTCAAACCAAATTGTAAAATCCTCCTTTTCTTAATGACAGTAACAATTGTATGGGTATTGTGGTAATAATGTTCACTGTGCTTTGATTTTCATTTTTCCTTAATTTTACTTTTCAGATATGTGAACAGAAAGTAGGGATACATGCACTGAATGGGAATCACAGGCAGATAGTGCAAGGGGAATATGCAAAGAAGGTGGCCAATATTCTTACCAGTGTTCTTCAACTGTAATTGAGTAAATTTGTTCAGGGAACTTGACACTTTTAAGAAAATTAAAGCGGACTGAGAGTGTTTGTGTTTATGATATGCTGATGAAAGCAAAGATTTCAACTGGTTGTCATTAAAAATGAGGCTATCCAGAGTGGGAATGTTGTACAGAGAAATAACAAGTTTCTGTACTCCACTGGTTTTAATAGTGAATGGCAACTGGCCACCATGTACATACATATATGGTTTGACGCTTCTGATTTAGAATGTTGATCACATTCTTCCAAATTTTGTACGATGGCATATAGTCCAGTTATGCATAACTTTAATTCATTCTGGTCTAGATGCTTATTTAATTGAAGATTCATGAAAATATTATAAACTACATGCTCCATGAGAGGCCGAGTAGGTTTTGAAGTCTTTCTACTCTTCTGTCCACACATTTTTTTTAGTGTCATTCTATTTTAATGTGCAGCAATGTTTGGAATAAGTGTTCCTGACTTCTACATACACCAAATATAAAATGCCAAAGGCAAGTTTTGTCTCAATGTATATAATCGGTCCGATAATTCAATTGATACTTCAGTGGGCATTTTTTTTATACTGGATGACTTCATAACCAAACAAATTTTTTTTTTGAATCTCTTACTTTAGGAAATTGAGTTAAATATCAAATTATTTTGTTATTGGGTTCTGTTATTAGGGGGGGGGGGTGAGTTGTTTGTTTTCTTTGTTAAAGAAAGCTGTCTACATTTCGTTAATCACATTTCAACTGCCATTGTTGTGGTGCAAGTAGCCATCACAATTCCTTGAGTGACTCTTTTACTCCACGCAGTTGGGAGTATCGGTCTTTTTGTTAATATTTATGTGTTTTATTACAAATTTCTCTTTGATGGGTTTGTAATGTCTTTAAAGGTAAAGGCTTCCCAAAGTACTGACATGACATTCTACTTGACTGACGATAAACTGCTCGTCTCTCAGTCATCAAGTGGTGCGATCAAAGATCAAATGTAAAAAAAAAATTTTCCATTGCATTTTTCTCCCCAGCCAAAAGTGTGCATTTACAATTTTTGGATTCCTGAAGCGGCCATTCAGCAGCGTATGGGGAGGTTTTTATTTAAACATTACATGGAGATATTTTGTTTTCAGTCATTTTGTAAAAACTGTCCTTCCAATGTATATTTTGGAATCGATATAAATTAGATAGGTATTTTGTAAGTAGGCAAATACTGCAGAGGAGTTGAATTATTTTGGCTATTTCATTAGAAGGAAAATAGAGCCTCTTCATCTCATGAAACCGAGATTCATGCGATTGAGCAATGCCATGTTGGTTATCAATGACAACTTCATTGGACAACTTTCCATCTAAATTGATTCAATGGCATTTGAAAAAAAAGTCCACGATTAGTGCACTGTTTGCAAACCTTAAAAACATATCAGTACATATTTTATTGCTGTAATTTATTCATTTCATTCTTGCACTCTTCTCTTAATGACATATTTAAAAAATAAATTAACTGCACTTAGTGCAATTGTTTCTGGTCATAATGTAATAGCATCATCGGTTTTTTTGTTAAAGTTGAAAATGTTTTTCAAAAAACTGTGATTTCTATACCTTGCACGGCATTAGGTGCAAACTATTTAATTTCCTGACATTCATCTAAATGTGCATTTAAATGTGCTCAAAGTTTATATTAAATAACCCAGCAATGTGATATAGTTTTGTATGAATGTGTATGTGTGTGTTGTACAAATTGTTTAATATTCTCATAAGTTGCTATGTATTGCTGTTTGCCACAAAGACCAATAAATAAAAGCTTAATTGTGACAGAAATGATTCATTAAAAAATAAGAAGAAACACCCAGAAAGTATTTTTATATGCTTGTACTCAGGTCTGAGAGTGTGTAGAAGTACCCTAGGGGTAGCATGCTGTACTTCGGAACTGAGGGTCACAAGTTTGGGCTTTGGAGATGACAGAAATTTTCTTGGCCTTAATTTTCACCAAATTTCGAGACCAGAACCTACAACTATGATACATGCACACTCTGGTGGAAGGCAGCAATTTCACTAGAAGGCATTGACAAAGCAGGTCCAGCAATAATCAACTGCCACAGCTGAGGGCGAGAGTGAAGTTCATGGAATCAGCCTCAATACTGCGATGTGGAAGGCATGGGAAACCACGGGATTAATATATATATATCCCTAGAAAAATGCAGCCTTGGCTACTGTAAACCAATCTCCAGATTTAATTACCAATGGCGAGCTCTGAGAGACTCGTATGATTATCCTTTGACACTATTTTGATTTCAGAGCATTTCCATAGGAATCGATGGTGTTTCCAAGACACTGGTGTGTGTAAGATTCAGCCTTCAGCAAAACAAAGAAGTTGTATCATGTCCCAAAAAGAAACCCAACTCCCAGGAAAAATTGTGCTTCTGTTTCATTCAAAGGTTTAGTCATGATAACTTTATCGCTGACGTAATGAATGGTAAGGTGCTAGAGAATTAACAAAAAGGAAGAAGGTTCTAATATTGGAACATGTCATGAGAACTGATGGAGACAAACTTACATTTCAAGATAGTGGCAGAAAATTGATTCAAACCTTTGGGTTGAAGGAACAATGCCTAGTATTTAGTGAAATAAAAAGACTATTGCCCATGTTTTTTTTCTTGCAATTTCATCACCTCATGGTTATATTTATATGGTTCACTGAATCACGTGATCTTGAGGCAAGCAGGGCTATTTTTAGACTACAGATCGGCCTTCTAAGGCAGTCAATTTCCCTCACAGGGTAGACATCTAGTTTTTTTATTCTGTTGGTGCACATTGATCTCTCTGTAGGTTGCAAGTCTCGTAGCCATCGGGAAACTTGCACTGTTCACATACAAGTTCTTTCCTCAGTTGCACAATTGACACCTTGAGGGTTGAGTTTCATAATTTCTGACCCACCTGTCCCAATGTTGGATCATCCACAATATAAAAATATCTACAGGTACCTAGCTAGATACAATAAGGAAGTTGGCACCAAAATGTGTTGACTGAAGATCTTGAATTAGTCTCTGTCCATACCCCTGGAAAACCTCTTTTTGCTACTGCTAATATTCTGACACTGCCTTCTAGCTTCTGTTCTAACATGTGTTTGTTTTTTAAAGAGAAGACTATGATAAATTTCCCACCAATTCCGCTTACCATAGTCATTCAACTAGCTCCAGAAACAACATCGTTTTCAACCAATACTCATATAGTTCTCTCACTGCTTTAAAGGCCCCTCTACCACCACTCTGCCTCTGTACGTTATTTAATAAATTTCTCACTGAAATCAAAGATATTCCACTTCCTTCTAAATTCAAATTGAGTGCCAGACACCACCTTAAGAAGTGCTTCTACAGTGTAAAGGAGTATTTGGAGGATTCTTTCTAATAGGAATGTATAATGTAATATGCTTGAATAACTAGAAATATAACATGAACTACAGAAATATAATATGTTCATGTGTGTCATAATGTTCTCATGTGTGTTGCATTTGTATTGTGTGTTTTTATTTGGTGCATCATTTTTTTTTGTTATCAACCTTGTCTTTGGCAACGATTTTTATTGACCTTATATCTTCATTGACGTAGTCGTGCAACTTGTATCTTCATTGACGTAGTCGTGCAATGCGTATTTGCCAATGGTGCAAATAAAATGTTAATGTTATTATTATCCTCGTTTCTGCCGCGATTCCGTCTTCTTTTGTTCTACGTTCGGACTGAAACACGGAAGGGCGACCGCGCCCAAGTTCCACCGCTTATCGGTCCTTCGTTGTTATCACGGTTCCCGCGTCGAAGAGGAGGAAAACACAAGATGCGAAACCATCGGAAAGAGAAGGAAAGGAAATGCATTCGGAGGAACGTTGTTTCCCTTTCGGTAGTTTTCCCAAAACCTGCCCGTCGCAGTGGCCGCCGGCATAGTTTATCCTCCGCCCCATTACGGTTGCGCACAATGCATATGTAGTGTGTATATCGGCTTCGGCCGGATAACGAGCCGATATGCATATTGCTTTCGACGTGGTTTCGTGATGTTGGTGGCGTGCTTCTCTATCTGGGTCGGGAATAGCTCGCGTATTACCCACCCATCGCTGTCCGTCCGGTTTGCGACTGTTTGGCTGCTCGTTCCCATTTCTCACTTTGTTTTAATTTAAACATGCTGTTCCGGCGAGATGCAGAAAGGGAGATTTTTCCCTGCCAGAGGGAGTTGAGAGGATGTGGTAGAAGTCGAGTGAGTGGGTATAGCGCTTGGCCGCTGAACTTGAGGGCCCGGGTAAAAGTCCCAGAGACGGACTCTGGACACCATTCATTTATAATTCCAGCTGAGTGATTATGTGCGCAATCGAATCGTATTCTTCGATTCGATTGCAATCGTTTATATTGTCCCCAATCTCTCGAACGATTGCAGCATTCTACCAGATGATTGCAATGCCATCGATTGGTACGGATATTTTTTAAA
Organism: Rhinocypha anisoptera; assembly: GCA_011762765.2. Lineage (NCBI taxonomy): Eukaryota > Metazoa > Arthropoda > Insecta > Odonata > Chlorocyphidae > Rhinocypha > Rhinocypha anisoptera. Next base: position 5,276,546 of record WURS02474424.1, read on the forward strand.
ACTACGTTAAAGAAAGGTCAATTGCCCTTAAGGGTCGGGAAAAAAGGATCATCTATGTACGCAAAGAAATAATTAAACCTTATTTGCTCCTGGACCTATTCGCAACATCCCAAACGCTAGGAAATAGAAAGTATGACAATTCTCGGTCAGCTATCATCGTATTTTTAAATTCTTCCATCGTCGCCTTTCTTTTTACTTAAACTTTATTGTATTTCCGATTACAAATTATCACTGATTATTACCTTCCTTTAGCCTAATTCTCTAACGCTGCCGAATAAATCATCTATTCTTTAATATAATGGCTTAATCCAAGAAAAATCCACGCATTTCAACCCGGAAGTACTCTTTGGTAGGAAGATTTACTGCGGACTTTCATCGCGAGCTTCCACCCACCATAAAGCCAAAATGCAGGGGAGGGGGGAGGTCTCTCGTTCTTCCCCTTGAGGGGCTAAAAACGATCATCGACACATCCGAAAGCGATGAAACTCCTCGGTTTTTTGCGTTGGAATCCATTGACATATTAGCGCTCAACTCGGAAATTTAGTTTTTTCCCAGATACGTATGTGAACAATTTATTCCACCTATATTTACAATTTCTGTAGCACCTATTACTATCTGAAGTAGGTAATTACTTAGATAATTAATGAATCCAATCCCTTTGCAGCGTGCCACTGATGAATTTATTCGAAAAAGGTGAAAAAAAATGAATCGATGTTTCAAAAGTTATTTTTTTAGGACTACAGAGGTAAAAACGTCCTACTCTTTTCCGCCAACAACTGAATTGGTCCGATGCTCATCTATTTGATTCCTCCCGTGTGACCCTTGAGATAACTTCGCCGTAAAAGTGCTAACGTCCGCTGGTCTTCTACGTTTAAATCTCACCGTATCGCTTGCCTGATCCTTGAGAAAGATGGGGCACATTTGCGATTCGCGCTAAATCCGGGAAGGTTAGGGGTGAAGCGCGAAGAAGCACGTCCGCGGGGAACGCGACCCGGTTATTCCTAGCAAAGTAGGAAGCGATAAGCCTCGCAGGAAGATGACAATCTCATAATGTACGTAGTTAAACCCTGCGAAACGATACCCAGGTTCCCTGAGGTTGCGACGTGATCGCCTGTGACGACTAGTGTGGATAGTGGTAGTATTATCTTTGTTTATAGGGTGCTTCGACGGCTGTGTTCATTTCTCACATCTTCAAATCATAGAGAAAAACCTATTGGACAAACACAACAACCATGCTCTATACGGGACTCGAATGTGCGAACTTTGAAACCCGCGGAAAAAAAATTATCCAGCGAGCGCGCTACCCTCAGGCTAACCCGACCGGTCTAATGATGGTACGTACATCCTAATGAAACAGCTAGCGATTTTATATGAAAGTCTATGCAACAACAATATATATATATATATATATAAATAGCATTTATGGTTGCATTCAGTTGTCCCTCAATGAGAATTAACAATTCGCAATTCTGGATAGAAAAAATTATTCTTCAAGTGCTACATGCAATCAGTCATTATGTAGCAATAAGTAAAGTTGACGATCTCATTAGTCGGACCGGCAGAAATATTCGGAAGCGCAACCAAGGGCACGCCATGGATCCTTCATGACATCCGACCCAAGATCTCTCTTCGCTTATAATTTAAACGAGCACAGTCGCAATAGTGACTGTCACATTATGTATTGCACCCAGCAGACAAAAGACTAAACTGGGCGCTTTGGAGCAGATGAAAATCATCAGAGAATTTTATCATCTCATAAGAAGCATCGTCTACTGACAGGGTAACCCTGTGTAATAAACAAACATAAAAGAGACCGAAGAAGAATAGAAGCCTTCGAGACATGGTGCTGGAGGAGAATGCTGAAAGTCAAGTGGACGGACAGAGTTAGGAACG
>WURS02474424.1:5320812-5339372 GCA_011762765.2 Rhinocypha anisoptera
TCGCAGGCGGCATGCGTGTCCTGCTAAACGATCTTCCCCACCCTCCCGCTCTCTCGTGGCGGCGGAGCGGTAAGACTTCCTCCTCACGCATTGGCGCACTCCATACTAGGCTGAGTGAATTTCTCCCAGCATCTACTCCATGACCTAGACCAGCGTTTCCGAAACATTTTCGAACCACTGTCCCCTAGGCTCCATAAAATCATACTCAACGCCCTCCTAATCGCAAATCTCAAACATATAATCAGAATCGTAGACTTCATAGCCAAATTTGGAAATATATAAAAATATATTTTTTAAATAAAGGACTAATCTAATGTTAATTTTAATACAATATACAGATAGTTTATTAATAACAGGAAATTAATGTACATATAGGGGACGAGTCAGAGCTCAGATAAAAGTAAAAAAGGAATGCACATGAAAAATGTACATAAATATAAATTATTGAAGCAAGTAACTTAAAGAAATTATGTTTAACATTTTACATGATACGTATTCACTTAAATTAAATGATATTATATCATGGTACTATGAATATTGCAATTTGGGTAAATAAGGTAACCAATAAATGTTTTATTTAAATTATTTTACCAAATTTGGTGATTACTGATTATTGTTTTTCAGCGCCTAGAAGTCATTTAAGGAAACTTTACCATGGGCGGCTTCATGGGAGGAGGTGAGGGGCATGCCCCCACGAGCCTTTGTTAGGATTTTTCTCCTTACGTTTTGTACATCTTTTAATCAAAGAAAGAAGCCATTCTACGTCTAGTCCCAGCGAATGGCCCCACCCGAAATTTCCTCCTGGAGCTGACTTTGGTCTATGGTCACCTTTCGGTCAGGACCCTGCCCCCTCTTGTTTCTTATCGCACCTCTAAGTTGAAGCACCAAGGGGTGGTAGCCCCCATACTGGGGACCACTGGCCTAGACGCATCCATCCTCCCAGTGCTGATCTTCCTCCCCGCCACGGTTGGTTGATCATGGGGGAGCGGGGTCCACGAGAAGCATTCGCCTGGCCGCCTCGACGTCGCAAAACAAGACAGTCCGAAGTGGTGACCGTTCTTTCCATTGCTCCATCCACATTCCTGATCTCTGTAATTTGAAAACTGACACCCGCCCGGTATTTTTCAACAGCGAATTTCAAAGTACGGTTCCCAAATCATTTGCTGATTCGATCTTCCTCGTATTTCTAAGGGTGTTATTTAAGGGGCGATTCGTGGTCAAATTTTATCAACTGCTTTTCTCATCGCGTCGCCAATCGACGAATATCGATGCCTAATAGTAATTTGAGTGACTTTTTCTCCTAAACACTCAATCAATATAAGAGATGAACTTGGATCAACTGATTGGGGATCAACAGAAGGTTAATCCCGGTTCACGGAGAAAACAGCTAGACGATAATTCATCAGTTGGTGTAATTGAATTATTATTATATTTAATTGAAGATTAAAATGGATACCTTATTCACATGATATTCTAATAGTCGACATATTTGTCGTTCGCAATTTTAAATTAATTAATTTACGATTCATAGCAAATCGCAAATTGTTTGCAAAACTTTCACTCATGAAATCAGCGGTGTGATTATCTGGAGGTCATAAATCTGTGGATAACCATTCTTTGGCGCAAGAAACCGAGCCTCTGGCGATGTTGAATATGCGAATTTTCCCTCATCGCTGAGGCCCGATATACGAGGTGAGCTACCCTTCAGTGCTAACTCGGAGTCGATTGTTATGATTGAGTGGAGGTTGAAAGTTGTCATAATTAGTCAACGAATTTACGTCTCAACTGCTCGGAGCAAGGTTTGATGCCAAGATATTTATCATTACCTCATTTATCACCCATCCCTTTTGGATTATTTCCTTCGTATTTTCCATGCAACTAGTTTTCTATTTCCATTAAAGGAGTGTCCGCTCTCTTTGCAATTATATAATATGTTTCCATTCACCTGTAATTTTTTAAGATCTACTACCGCGTCCGGTATACAATGATCACTTTTTCGTCCGTTGTTACGCTTCCTGAGCTATTATCTGATGATGCCAAATCCTTCGGGCGAACTATAGTGGAGGGGTTCTTCTCTCGCCATATCTGGAGCAAAAGATGAACTAACTCCTTAAGGGTACAAAACCTAAATCCGATTAAACAGCTGCGGCATCGACTGATTAACCACTATGACAATTATTGCGTGGCACATACAAAAGGAATATACCTAAAAGTTGGATCCGATAATATTTATATGTCACTTTTTCTAACTACGTAAAAAGTTGCGTTTTATCATTTTTCATTTGGTTGTTTTCTCTTTAGCACATCCGAATTTTCGCAGATGCCGGTCTTGACAGAAATTACTCTCCGTCTCGAAAAACGGGAGCAGTTCGGAGAGGGCGACTAAATATAAAAATGCGGAATGGCTCTCAGCATAAAGGGAGGATGATTCTTCTCCCCTGAGTGGCGTCATAATGTGAATAACCAGAAGATATAAATAGTGCGAGGAGAGACGGGGCCCTCTCCAGTGAACGCAATGGAGATGCGATAAAACCAAATACTTTACGTCAATGATTCTTCAGATGCGGGGAATCTACTTCGGTCCCCTTTAAAGCGAGTCTTTTTCCTCGTCCGAATCAAAGACGCACTTTTTTTACCGGCACTCGTAGTTTTAGTCTAGTGCTATTTTGATCAACTAATATTTTGCGCTCCCGCACGTGATATGTGACATTTTTGAAAAAATCTCTGATCGATTCGTAACGCGGTATTAACACCACGCTTCTATTAGCCTTGTCAGAGACAGCATTGGCCGTGTAAACCCCGCAGTAATACATATCACGAGGCCTCACGATATCTGGAAGTGACTATATTCACATCTCATTTTTAGGTCTACGAGTTGTACATCTGTCTCCCCTTTCCAATCATCTCTAGGAAACGGTTTGACCTAAGGATATTCGGTGAGATGCGTTGAATTTCCATGAGCTAGAAGGACCCTAGAAAACTTCTACTAATAGAACCGAGTTGGAATCCTGAGGAGACTTTTTTTTAGTTTTCAAGCGATTTCCCACTTGTCGGGAGTCCAGGGTTTTCCTCTCCCCGTCAATGGTATACAACCTATTTCCTGCGAACTTTTTGTCTCATTCGGCTAAACAATCAGCATTATTTTTTTCCTGAGATTTATGTATTATGGGGTCAATTATTTCGCTAAAAATTCTATTAAGGCCGGTATTTACTGGATATTTTAGAATGTTTGTGCATTTTAAATCATCAATGTTTTCCAGATTTCGACTGAGAGTTTCCGGAAAAGTTCATGGTATAATCGCTCATAAGCAAAATTTTAAGGCCATGAAAATGTAATTACATTAGTTCAGTAATTGGCCTTTTAGAAGTATTATCCATGAATAAGTCGTTCTTCTCTATACCACTATCTATTGAAATATATTGACACAAAATATATTTTTATACTGACATCTGTGGTCATTCATGTCCCAGTAATAATAAAAATTATTGCTTGCTCTTTAATATTAATTAATTATTACTTATATAGTGATCGGTAAATATTATTATACAGTTTTTAAAGCACATTTAAAAAAGAGTATTTCATTCTTACACATTCATTTACCGTAAAGTAATATATTTTTAAATGAAAATTAATATTGTACCCTAGGTATCTCTGTTATCGCCAAGTAACGCCCATTTGAATGTAAGTGTGACATGAGTGGCGTTGTCCCTCCAGTTCTGTTGCCCTTAGCTGTCACTTAGTTCACCCAAGTAAACGATCCCACCAACCCCATATCTACGCGATTTAAACGAACTTTCCGAATCTGCTGGTCTTCATTTTTTTTCTCCAAGGATAACGGTTCATTTCCTTGAAAATAGGATGAAGTTGCGGACTTTTCAATCCCTCTCCGTCGCGTCATGTATGTACTTCCCCAGTCAAGAAAACCTAAGGGAGTAAAGTTTCGTCAGCAAAGGTCAATAATTGATCGTTTCCTCATTTGTCCGTCATGTGACGTTCCACTGATAACAACCGTTGAAAATGGTGTCCGGTCGATGCAAGCTGCAATATCCAACAAGACATGAATAAAAGAATGTAGATGGCCATCGTGACTTAATGAAAACTAACATTTATGTAAACAACCATAAGGGATGACTTAAATCAGGCGCTTAAAAACTAACGAAAAGTTGGTGAGACCCGAATGAAAAGGGAGAAGAGAAACTGATCGTACCACAGTCGTACTCTAAAAAGATCCAGTGTAAGAAATTATTTTCTCTCTAAATTCCGCGAAACCGTACCTACTTGGGACGGCTAATTAAATTACAGAAAGGTACGTGTAATTTTAGCAGTCTGCCGATTTTTCGTCGTTTCCATTCAAAAGACGCTTTCCATAGTACCACCACTATTTAAAAATGTTTGTTTGGAACATAGTTTATTCTGTGGCACTTGACTCTGTGGAATTCCTTTTGGATAAAAACAGCAGAATTAGTAATTTCTCGAATAACAATGACTTCATTACATCGACCACGGCTTCGAAAATTTACAAGCCTTTTTCGACGGTAATTAGTTTGGGTACTGACCCAATAGAGGGAAGGATTAGTATTTGAAGATGAAGGCCATGTTTAAAAATACATATATATCCGTTCAACTGCTTGATGGAAATCTGAAGCGTCCCATCAAGACGAGAGATAAGTAGTGAAAAGGAAATCAATCTCGCCGGATGAGGAGATTTTTCCCAGGGAAGCCATAACCTTTCACCGCTGCCTTGAACGTGTAGCGCAAACGTCGAAACTTGGGTCGGGATGTTGGCAGCGAAATTATCGAGCGTAATTCACTAAGTTCACCCCCACTTCAGTCTTCTTGGGAACACGATTTTCTTTCGGGACTGTTCGAAATCACCCCTGGCGGGGGAAAAGCGGAAGTGGACGGAAGAGGGCGGGGGGGATCGTGGATCTCTCCTTCCCTGGACCCGCGCGCGGTGGCCCGCGTCATCTTCTCCTCCCCGGCGCTGACCTTAACGCCCGCCATCCCGTTCCGTCTTGGGTGCTGCGTACACGGGCTCACGATCGCAAGAGTCGTCCCACGCATGCAAATGGCTCGAATCGGTCTCCAGGGCATTCGGGCGTCTGCTTTCTTCGAACCACAAGGAAGTCCACATGTATCTAGGAAGTAGTAGATTAATGTCCGCAGATGGAGTAAGGTAGGGAAGGAGAGAGAGGGAGAGAGAGAGAGAGAGAGCGTGTGATTACGTAGGCACTAAAGATTGAAACTGTTATCACCCGCGTTATAAAAACAAACACTCATTCGCCACGAAAGCGCCCGATTCCTTAGCGGAACTGGGTAATGTAATCGCGCGAACTTAAGCAAGTGCCCCTTTCCACTCAAGCATCCAGCCGCCTTTTTAATCGAAGGTGTAATCGGAGTAGGCAGTGTGAAAATGACCCCGATATTGAGAGGCCATGGAAGAAGATAATTACGCCGCGCTTCGAACTTCAACGGTTTTTGCATTGGTCGCGCTGCTGTTTCTAATCGAATTCTGAATCCCACTGATCGAGAAGTTTCTTTTTGTGATGATGTCTTGTAAAACAACGACTCGGATTCGAAATTCGGTCGAATTTTTTTCTATTTGAATTCGTTGCCGAATATGAACATTTGATTAGCATATTGGCTTATTAATGACGTCGGACCGTGAAATTGTATTTTACATTGTCGACTGAAACATATTTCTATTTGAACACGTGAGTTTTTCGAAATCTAAGTTTCGGTTATACACTCTAGAGACATTTCAGTCAGCCACAGTCTTCTCAATAAAATAATCAATATTTTTGTATCCGAAATAATTTATGAGGGCCTTTAAAAGTATTGTTTCGCAACAGATATAACCGAAACCCGATAATTTGTGATGGACGGTATATCCTTCCGTAAAATTTATCTCGAAATCAGATAGCATGGCGTAAAATTAAAGAAAAAATATACCTACGTCCCGATACTGATTTTCTGCCGATACCAAGTCTCATTAAGATATATAAGTGTACTGCGCCGGTTATTCCTTTTTTCATAGATGATGACTAGGGCCAACAAATTGATCTACCTCAATATTAGTAATTCAACTTTATTTTAATGATATAGTCAGATTTTGAGAAGGTAAAAAATTAAAAAAATCTGCCATTGAGTCATACCAATACAAGTTGAACAATACGCCCAGTTTCGCATTCGAGGGAAACAAATTACCGACAGCTTACTTTGGTGACAATATTATGCTCCTTAAATGGTACTTAATGATAGGTGTATTTTAATTGTAAATCCTGAATCGTAAACATTATAAATCTGTACAGCTTACATTGATACTGTATACTGACTGATACTGTAAAGAGCCATATTACATAGCTTTTTTAATGGGAAACATTTCACTTGATTGGCATTATTAAGGAATTAAATCTTTTGAAAAAAACTCTCCTTGCCTCTATTAGAAAGAAGTGGTCAGGTAATGGGAGAATAACAAGATCTGCACCGCCGGCACGCTTAACATCGATTGGAATCAGAAGTATTTTCTGAACCTTGTTTGTTCATCAGCGGTGGCTAGTGGTCTTACACGACTGATTCTCCGAAGGTGGTACAGATTCAGATGTGATGTGGTGGAAACGTTCCACAATAATAGGAAAAGAAAAAACTTTCTATTAAGTAAATATTTAGGGGAAAATGACGAGTGTTTCCTTATCCTTTTACTCCGAAGGAGGGCTTAAAGTGGAACAAATAATTATAAGTAGCCAGTCCAAACCTCTGAATTCAGCAATTTCTCTTAAGGAGATGTGACAAAATTTAGTAGTAGCCTTAGATCCGTTACTTGTAATGATTTTTCCGTTAAGCATGGAGCATTGAAACGTTAGCATTCACGTTATTTTTTAGATCAATGAACACTGTTTTAGGAAGTGGGATAAAAGTGTAAGTAACGGTGAAAATTCATATACTTATTCTCCATTTGTCAATTGACCCCAAATCTTAGCATTCCAAGCCTATGTTAGCCTGTTTAGCTACCATTGTTTTTCTGTGGTAAAAAAATTTGAGTGAAAAGAGGAATTATTAATTCTCATGCGATCGGTCAAAACTTAAGGAATGGAATTCAATGATGAAAATTTGAATTTTCCGGGACAGTAATTCCAAGGGAACAACTTTTTCTTTTCCATTTTCATGATTAGTGGGATTGGTGGATTTTTTTTAGGAACATATTTTCAAAGCACCTAGAGGCTCTCTCCTTATCTTTGGTTGATTGTAAACCAATGAAAATGTCTTACAGCTGGATTATATTACACACATTTGTTTACAAACATTTTACTCTGATTGTGATTTTAAACAGCCATTTTTCATAATCAGTAATTAAATTTGGACTCAATATTTATGACATTTTTTAGACTTCAAATATATTCACACATATTGATAATACATAGAATATCATGAGTCCAAAACTTGCATAAAGTGTTTACCATCTTTGTCATTGTATTTTGTACTCAAATAAATAGATAATATACATAAAAACACCGATTATACCTTACATCTAGAGATAAATACTGATGACGAATAACTATTTGAAATTCAAAAAGAGCTACTTATGACATGCAATGATAGACATGGAATTAAAAGGGAAATTCTAAAGAAAAATGGCTCAGGCACGAATTAACATCAAAGCACTATTTATTATAATTAACGGGAAGGTAGAAAAATTTAATTGAGCCAAATAATAAATACTTTCAGTTCGTATATGCTTTTGGAGTAATTCCCTTCACTCCTCGGAGCACGCAGTGGATAACTTCTTATCTGGATTTCTGGTTAATCCCTGAGATCTTCCCACTAATTAAATGCATAAAAATATGTAGCCACAACTTGCGAGTCGCTCAATGGGCGTGATGTAACTCCAGTCCAGCTCCCTGCCACCTTCCTCCATGATGTGAGAACCTCACAAACTATTGTGAGTTAGGGCAAGCTCCACCCTCACTGATCAAACCGACCGATATGATGTTTAAGACAGATGACAGCAGCGGTGGATACTCAAAATGAAGCACCACACCTGTGCATGGAACATGAAAACGCCCGTCTCCCTAAGTTAAATAATAATTGTCGTTTATAATAATGTCCCCTAAAAATAAAACACAAACTTGAGATTTTCATTTCAAGAAGTTATATTTTGGATCACACATTACAACATATTCAAGTCATGGCACACCATACAGGTATATCTGTAGTCGGTATACCTGTATATCGGTAGTCTGAATTCATATTCAGAGATATTTTTCTAGACTCGATTTATAAGATGTGGACCGGAATCCGAGTAATTCCTGTGCAAGAGCTCTAAGGAACACTTCACTTTCAGTCCAATAAATTCAAAGACGTTACATGTTACCTCAAGCTATTTATTTAGAATGTCAGGCAAACTTTAACCTTTGCGCGTACTATAGGATATCCTTACAGCTATGTGAATTAATCACTTTTTTCTCCCTCAAAATGCAGGTTCATTTAAACCGTGCCTCGTGAGCCACATGTAGCTCTCGCGCATGAATTTTTTATTAATTCATTTAGATTGATTCACGAAGTATTCTCAGGACTTAATATGACGCTTCAGTCAAGTGTCAAAACGTAGACCATAATGGTACTAATACATAAGTACGATGAGGAGACCATTAGCCCATGGAAAACCCGATAAGACTTCGTGAAGCCCATGCGCCGGGAAAGCATAAGATTTATTCTTTTATTTTTCCAAAGTATACTGCAGTCACTTACGACTGAATGGAGAGCCAGATATATAAGTGAAAGTCGCCTACATATGAAATTTCAAAGGATTTGTCAACCCTACATTGCTAGTATAATTTCCTCTCCCTTTTGCTTATTCCTCCTTTTCTCAAAGTACCAAATGGTTTGTCTATAGCGAGTTTTATGTTTATCGTTAAATTAAATCATATCAGAACATTGCCTTGACAGAAAATCTGTTTCTCGTGTCGTTTTTCTATGATTTATATCTAAAATACATAAATACCCAGCTAGTATGCAAATTCAGCACTCGCGTCGTTCAGCACTGCTGACTTTTCAGGAGGTAATTTTACCCTTCAATTGTTTTTTAAAATGGCTGCATTTCAAATTTTGGGGAGGCTCATAGGCCCGGCTTTATCAAAAACTGGGTATTCTAGGGTTACTCATCGCAAATCCGCCTTCTATGGTAACTCTCCTTGTTAAATACTTGCGGTAATTTGTTAATTTCATAATTAGCAGGTCGAACTACCCGTTTTTTGTATCGTTAATGTCAGCATGACACTTGCTTCAGTTTTCTTCAACTATTATTGTCTAGCCTGGCATGGTTGCATTACTAATTTCAGAATACATTATTCTCTTCCGAATGGAAAGTTAAAAATTTAAACAATTGGAGCATGAAAATCCATAATCATTATAGGACACTTTCTTAAACTTTCCAATGTTGTTCCTCAAGCGAAGGTCGGTGTCTCCCAATATTGCAAAACCTTTGTATATTTTAAACCATTACTAAGAATAAGGTGTGAGGGAGTAATAATATCCCAGATTTCCCACTGTCCTTCCTTAAACCAAACCCAGGTGATTGAAAGTGCCTTGATTAATAATAGATCTCATCGAAATTTCAATCCTATTGCAGGAACAGGATCCTATAGGAGTAACCACAATTTGGTTGGTTTTATTGGACTTGGGAATATGGGTGGACCCATGGCACTCAATTTGCTGAGCAAGGTATCGGGTATCAGAAATTCTTATTCGTTATTTCCAATGTCCGTTTCGCACGGTGGGTGCACATTGCTTACATTTGCATTGAATTTGTATTTATATAAGAGGGTATATAATGATACAGTTAAAGAAAATATGTTCCAAGTCCACTGTTACCGAAAATTTGTTATACTGTTTTCATGCAACTCCTATGGTCCTTTCTTCTTCCGTACAATCCATAAACTCAGTATTTCGCCATGCAATTATACTCACTATTTAAGTGATAATTTTGTCATTTTATGTAAGTGGGTAGTTTATGATAAAGCTATAATGTTTAATGTGTATCATTTTGAAATTGACACATCGAGCTAGAATTCCTCCTAGTGGCAGTATAATGTGCCTTCAGCTATTTATACTGTCAGTGCAATACCTTGGTGATATATATATATAACGTAATCAGTTCACACACGGGAGAGTATGTTTGTCACAAAAACGCACAAAAAGCAGAGTCACAAAAATATAAAGATTTACTAGTTTTTTAAATTTTCGGTGGCTGCTGAACCACCTTCATCAGACAGGAGATTACATGAATTATATATATATCATAGGGCCAGTGAATTAATAAAGAAGATTAAATACATTTCCTTCTGCATTTGTATCAGTATTTCTCTGGCCGGGTTAGCCTGGGATAGCGTGCTTGCCAGGTATACCCAAGGTCGTGGGCTCAATTCCCGCCTATAGCATGGGTGTTGTCTGTCCAACAGGGTTTTTATGATTTAAAGAGGTGCTAAATGATCATGGTCGTTGATGCACACTATAAACAAATATACTATTACTACTGTACCCATAAGGATATCAGTTGAGTGCATATAAACATAGTGATGAAAAAGTTAGGCTATGGGTATCATAAATGTTTCTTTGTAAACCTAAACCTTGATTATTATATATTTCTAAAATTTACCCTATTAACAATCATAGTATATCCTACGTTTTGGTGCATCCTATGGACAGACATTATGGCATATTCATCATAGCATGTCTATCAGACTGACAGAATTGTTACTCATTAAACTAAAATTTTACAATATTATGCCATGCACTATAAAAGTTGAAATTTATCAAAAATAGAGGTACCAATAAATTTTTTATTGGAATTATTTTAACAGAATGGGTGACCATTTTCAAGGTTAGTAAGGCATCTAACAAAATTTTAAGAATTAAATTCATCGACTTGTTCTCATTAAATGAAATTTTAATGTTATCCTCCAGCATGAAGGCATGATACCAGCTTCCCAGTTTTCTGATTCACTCACTTGGATAATCTCAAATTGCCACTCCTGGAACTTGAACTTTGTTACACCCATAGTATAAACCATTGCAACAGCAAATATGTTAGCAAGTGAAATTTACTTGTCTCTCAAGAGCTAATCTACAATACGAAACATTGGTTTAGGTAAAGGTAGATTACCTTCTGACATGGTTACCAGTTGGTCAGGACCCTGCCTTTGGTACCCCCACTTTCATCCCCACGTTTCTCTCTCTTCCCTAGACTAAATAACTACCCCTTAGTGGGGTGATAGTCTCCACTTGGGAACCACTTCTTTAGAATATGCAGTTTCCCTCCAATTGCAAGTAGAGTATATAGAATTACTTGCAATATAAATTTTTCTGTGAGGTAGATGCAATTCATTTGCTAATGCATAATGCACTGATGATGTTTGTAAGAAATCCCATATTTAAGAAGAATGTAAGTGCTCTATAAATGATAGTAATTAGCGCATTATGATGAGTAAAAGTTGGATTTTGTCCTGTATGGGGAGTGTCGTATTTTTAGTTTCTTTATCCTATGCCCTTGGTCTAAAAGGTGACATTCATCATGTGCACTACAGTGTACCTACATAATTAAGCTTTAGAACCATCTCAAACTTAAAGGAAATTAGATATATGCATGTATTTTTAATTGCATGAAATTCTAAAACATACATTATAGAAAAATTCCTTTCAAATATTACAATAAATTCTAGTTATTTCATTTTGAATTACTGTGTTTTATTAAAATCAAACCAGCATGTTCTAAACTAGATGTACTGATCACTCAGTCTGTTTATGTTTCATAAATGCCCTAATTGTTGTAGAGCATTTAGTAAATTCTTGCCTTATTTGTTATAAAATTGTGAGCTTTTAAGAGTGCATGTTGTATGACATGACTTCTATTAACCCTTTTCACTCAGAATTTTCAGCCTATATACCAGTATCCCACTTGGAATTTAATTTTTAAATACCAATGCATTTAAATACCCCTAATATACCCCTAGCATGGTGAGTGTCACTCGATACCCGAGTGGAAAAGGTTAATGCTGAACACTAATTAGATATTAATGTGTATTAATTTATGTTGACCACTGAAACTAATATTATTACCATAGTTGTCACATAATGTTATATAAGATTTATAACCAATATTGTTTTATAATGTGCCAACCTCGGTGGCGGCAGGGTAACATCTTCATCTGCCAACCTGGAGGTCGTGGTTTCGAATCCCGACTAGGTGTGTTTTTTCTCCACCTAGGGCATGGATGTTTGTGTTTTGTCATTCATGTCATTTACATTCAAGCACCTCCTGATGAGCCTTTGGCTCAGGAGGACTTGAAATGGTATCAAGAATGGCAGTGTCTGAACATGAAAATGTTTTAACGATTTTCATGGGTACATATAAAATAATTCTTCTATTCATGCTTAAAATTGTTACATAAAGCTTATGATCATGGATTCACACGAGTATGCCAGGCTTTGGGAGTTTAGTGCCATGCTATGTGATATTCATGGTTTCATTATTGGTTTTTAAAGTAATTAATTTCCTCATTATTGTAGTCAGTTAATTGTTCTTTTTTGATATATTTTACAATTAACACCTGTTCTTTTGTTTTTCCTAAATGATTGAATAAAATGATCAATTTTTGGTTGCTCTTAATCGTCTCAGGGTCATCAATTGATAGTTTTTGATGTGAATCCAGAATCAATGGCTACTTTGGCAGACCAGGGTGCTTTGCTGGCAAAGCATCCTGCAGATGTGGCTTCCAGAGCAGAGACAATAATTACGATGCTTCCAAGCAACAAGCATGTGCTCACTGTGTACAAAGGCTCAGATGGCATCTTTGAGTAAGGAATACAGGATGCATAACCCTTTCCTACATTTTTTGAGTGCTACCTGCTCTTTTAACTTGATAGTAAAATAATTATTTCTTGAAAAATATTAAAGTGCTTAGGTTTTCCATGTTCTCACATCTTTTTTGTTTTTACCGTCATTCATTCAAAATGTTCAGTATAAATTTATGTATTAGCAAAGAATTCAATATGTCACTTTTATCCTCTATGAACTAACTACTTAAATAATGACTTTAACCCACTAACTTAATTTTACTGTCAAAATAGTAATCAGTCATATAAAAAATTGCATTAGCAGTTGAATATGACTTCATAGTATTTAAACTGTGTATTTAGTTCAGTTTGTAAATACATATTTCCATCTTGGTTACTGCCTGCTAGTCTTATCATGATTACTTAAGTGAAAGGCTTTTTTGAGGTTACATTTGCCCATGTTGGCTTCTAGGGAACCGATCTAAAGTTAAAGTTCTTCAGGTTTTTTTTTCAGCCATGATTAGTCTTTTCAGAAAATCCCTTCATATGCATTCCTGAAGAAGTTGGCTGAAGTTCCTATATGGCTACCAGTACCTAGTTCCTAGAACCTGACTAGTCAAATAAAAACAGAAGTAACCCCTGAAGAAATTTGTGTCCATTTGCTCATAATATCTCAGTTCAGTCGATTGTTTAGCACCTCATTATTTACAATTGTCAATGTATTTTAGACTAATATTTGCTTTGTAGAAGTTTTTAAGAATCTGCTCCAGGCTAATGGTGCAGATATTAAAAACAAAGTACCGAGCAGGGCTTGAGTGGTTAGTTTTTTCTTTATATTGTCTTGATTGCTTTGTTATAACAACAATGAAATTAATGGAGGTATATGGTGAGTCATAGAGTAATATTATGTTAATGAAAAAGGTGTAAAAATGATTGGCTATTTTTTATGTGAAGTTGATTTTGATTACATGAATCTTTAATTGTTTAAGTTCATAGTAGTCATACATTCAAATAACAGTATATATTGATATCTTTGTTTCACATTTATTGAAACTATCAATGGAAACTTTCACAGTTTACAAAGTGAAAATGATCATAAAACAAATTGTCACAAAAACTCAAATTATCTTTCAAGAGTCATCAGTCATCAAACTCTAATCTGTGTATTAATTAATGCAGATTGAGAATTTAAGGTAATGGTTGAAGGTGATGATAAAGTTTACTATAAAAAGATTTTCATTATACTTTTAATTACAAGCATTGCTCAGTAGAGCATACATACATACATTACTTGTTCATGAAAATTAGTATTTAATTACCTAAGGTATGACATGGACCTAAGAAAACATTTTTCTTGGGTAACTTTAATTTTGGTGAAATATCTATTCTTTGCTAAATATCATTTGCACTTTGTAGTTGGTTCCTGCTATCTACAAATATCATTTCATGCCAATCTCTGAAATATTAATTGAAAATTATATAATTATAACAAGTTGTTAGTAGAAATCAGAATCATGCAAGACCAAGTTTTGAATTAGGGAATAGGGCATGAAATCAGGTTTGAGACAATTTCCTCATTCGTGTTTCACTTCTCTGCTTAGGGTATATTGTACTTAGTAATATTCAGATGAAAGAGTATATCACCTTGGAATTTTTCCTCTTGATAATTTTCCCCAGAATTCATTGCATTAGTGCATCCAGATAAACCAAGTCACAATAAATGTGTACAGTACCATATTTCCTGTTCATTCAACACATGGGTACATGAGGTGCACTGTGCTTATGAGTTCGATATGAGTATGTAGCTTTCTGCAGTAGAAGTTTGGAAAATGAGCTATTTTTATCTTATTGAAAAATCATTCTTCCCTTCTTTGGTATCTCTTGTATCTTTTCTTTCTTTATTAGTTTCCCAAGCTAATGTCCCTGGAGTAAATGACATGCCTCAGCAATATATGACTTTCTAATTTTTGTTACGCTGAAATCTATTTCTGTATGTCCAATAGAAATACTTGTCATCCTAGTTCTTATGCATATATAATTCTTTAGTGCTCATTATATTCTCCAGGACACTTCGTGCTGGTTCGCTCCTGATTGACAGCAGCACTGTGGATCCTTCCTTATCGAAGGACGAGATAGCACCCAAAGCAGAGTTGGCTGGTGCAGCATTTCTCGATGCCCCAGTCTCAGGAGGTAAGTCACTTGTGTGAAAATAAAAATTCTAGACAACCATTTTGGCAGAGAAGAGGCTTGTCAAATCCTTCTTAAGTAGATAGTCTTTAAGCAGAATGGTTATCAGATATCACCATTGAATGTTCAAACCTTTCATATGCTATTTCAGTGAATGCAAACATTTAATTTTAAATTGCTGGTTCTTGTTTCTTTTTTTTTTACTTTTGTTTTCAGTAGTGAGGAAAAGTACTTTTTGACTGAAGGAGGGAGTGTCATTTCCAAATAATAGCATGTACTCTGCATCTGCTGATGGTATCAGTTGTTACTTGGTGGAAACGATTCATCGTAGCTATAAATTAAACCCACTCGAGAACTCCAATGCTCCGATGCCAGGGAGGGGGACCTGAGATGAGAAAAAAGAAATCACTGCTCCAAAAGTTTAATTAAATTACAGGAAATGTTTCCCTCGAGAAATATCCTTTCCCCCAACATGCAGATTCTCATGTCTTAGATATTCCCAACTTAATTATAATATTTCTCTCACCAAAGGGACTATGTCAGTATTTTCAATGCCCCTTCCCTACAACGAGATACTTCCGTTGATGATCTGGTAGTCATCGCTGAAAAAATAAACGAGTTACGAATGAATGAGAAAAGATGTGTTATTGACGTAAGTGATGCTAAGTGGGGATAGACTGTGTCTCAAAAAATACTTCTCAGCAGGTAAGGTTAAAAGATAAACTTCACGGGAAGAAAGGTGGATTATTTCTTCTCTAAAACACTTTCGGTTTTCCTCCACCTTCGCTTTATTTACTGTGTTTAAATAACAGTGATCCTAAAAATAATAAGCTTCACTCGAAAAATGGCTATCATCAAATGAGCCACTATTAAGAATATATTGCAAATAACATACTATTTCTAAAAGTGTCCTTTATACTGGAAGAATAACAGAGATGATAATAAGAGTGATACATGAGGTTCAAGCTAGTCGTTCGCCGGATTCAAAATTTCCAACGGTTTCTCCCGTTGGGGTAGAATTCACCCGTCCCGATTGCGAAACTTACTAAATAAGCCACAAGAACTCATTGCGTGACCCCCCTTATCTCCCTGACCTTCACTCAATCCCCAACCCTAACTACCCGCCCGCTAGAGAAGGCCCTTTCTCCTTACCTCCTCCCAGCCCCAATAGTGTCGCGAAACCACTTCATTGTCCCCACAGGTAAAGGAGTTAATCACGCGGGAAAATATGATGATAATTTAGAAGGAGAAGAGCTCCCGTTTAGACCTTGCATATTGTGACGGCGTTTGTAATTGTTTTCATGCATGTTTGTAGTGAGAAGTCTAACATTGTCCCGCTTGTTATGAATGATGTTCTACTGTGTTATTTTTCATGCGGGTTGCTTCATTATGAGTGCAATATGTTTCTTAACATTTGCATTTGGGAGTGAATGTGAAAGTTTGGTGGCGGCTCACCCCCTTCCACAGACCCTTGCGGCAGTTTGCAGGGCATTGCTTAGAAGTAGAAGTAAAACTATATAATTGGAAGTAATTGTAATGTATTGATTGACCAGGAACTTAAGTGGAGGACTACTTTGCAGACTCCGCCCTCGTTGGCGCTAGACAGTAATCAGTCACGAGGTTTTTCATGTGTTCCTTTTTTATCCTTGTTGAGTTTAATACATATTTTTTCTTTTTCCCTGCTGTTTCCCTTACGTTATGAATAGGGTAGTCGCTGCTTATCTTATTGAAATGGAGATACGACCAAGTTTAACCCACTGAATGAAATTGGCTATTTCCCGTTCCCTCGTGAACGTACGATCACGTCCTGAAGAGATCCACTTAATCACGTTCCCCCATTGAGCATGACTACCAAAAAGGCTTTTATCCCAGGGTTCCGTCGTAGAAGTTGAAATATAGCTCAAAGTCCTCCAAAAGGGGTTGACTGCAAGGTCCCTTATTATGTCTTATCGAGGAGATATGCTTCTTTCAACCTCGAGGGTTCCTTGCAGAATTTACATACCTCCAACTCCATGAGTTAATGCGCCAAGGCACGACGGTTCCTCTGGTTATATGGGGCGGTGCAACCCCTTTACCTCCAATTTATTCCCATTTTCGTTGTAACTAAGGCATAGCGCAAGGTGTATTTCAAATATAAATTGGCTATTATGGCGATAGTTATCTAGGTATGGACTGCAGCTCAAAAAATTTTAGTCTTTGTGCCCTTCCGGAAATCTTAAGGTTAACTAGCTGTAGGTAACCATCCGCCTCTTACACTGGCTTCAGTATACGAGACACAGATTAAATTAAAATATATTTATTTAAGTTTTACAAATTGTTGAGATGTCTACGTCGCAAATAATCGAACATTCTTGCGCACTTCTTGTTTGAACTGAATTAAAAATGGAATATTTTAGAAAATTTGGATTTTAATTGGCGATGATATTTTTTTAATAGTAACTGGACATGATTGGAATTATGTCGAATATTCTCACGGTTACGTTTGATCTTTCAAATATTTTTAATGCTCATAGACTTCTAAACAGGAATAAATAATTAATCAGTCGATCCCACAATACACACAAACAAATATGTTGACTGATTACTTGACTGATGGTCACGAAGCAACTGCAATCCACAAGGTTTCTAATTCGTTCAAAACTTAGCGTTAATAAACATATTTAGCCTTAATTGGAATTGAAAGAGCATTTTTAAATGTACTAAATTAATAGTAAATTACTTAACCAGATATTATATCCTGTTGCAGTGGTACTTGTCAATGATAACCAAGTGTGTGTGGAAAAACCAAATCTCATATTATCATCATGAGAAAATTCTGTTATTTAGTTCGAGATATATCGTACGAAAATAAAAATAAATTGACACAGTGAAGCGGTGAATTAGGAAAAATGAATGAATTTGCCAAAATAATGAATTCTGTGGCAGTGACCCTCGACAATGACACCTGAGGTGAAAGAGACGTTAAACCACGTGACTTGGTTCTCTTTCACGTCCGCATGCGAAATTTCCGTCACCAGCCAAATAAATTCCGAAGAAAAACCGAAGATAATATCCATCTATGTATGTGCTTTGAACGGAATGTTGGGAGTGGGACTTAAAATCCGAAGTACGATTGAACCCTAAACATCACAATCTCGACCTTGTAACCGTGTTTTCAGGAAGCCGAGTGAAAATGTTTCATGTTGTAGACGGGGCAGTTTGAGTTAAAGATCGATTATCTTCCTACTGCCCCTCTACGAACTCCGCCACTATTTTACACCCGTCTTACCACTCCCCTTTCATCTTATCGGAATACAAGCTCAAACGTTCCCAGTTGGAGGGGTGTGAATATATAAGATTGCTTCTCCGCAAACCGATGAATGGCTTGTCCGGTTATCCGACTGCCACTCCCCGCTCTCAAAAACCTTCGTCGCCGTTCCACCCGTGTGTCCCTTTCATTCGAATGACCTCTGAACCCCCTTACCACCCCCCCCCCCCCCCCTCTCTCTTTCCCCCAAGAGACAAGGGGGGGGGGGGGGGGGGGGGGGGGGGGGAAAGATCC
>WURS02474424.1:5339472-5365620 GCA_011762765.2 Rhinocypha anisoptera
TGGTATGACAGGCATGCCTCATCGTGCGAGTCGAATGTATGAAGGCAATTGTGGGAGGGGACATTCGACAGGGATCACGCACTCGTCTGTGCGTGTCTTGTTCTACCAAAATCCTCTCACTTACCGTCTCTGAAGGATTTTTTTCACTATAAATTTGTATGTGTGTGTGTGAATTCGGAAATACGTCAAAAGATGAGCAAACTGAACTGAACGGTCAGCATCACCGAGGGTATCATCCTAGGGTTTATTTACAGCAGTTCTCCAAGTTCCCTTTCTTTCCTATCTTCATAGTTTCTAACTAGCATTTGCCACAAACCGTTTGCCTTAGGTTCTTCCCTTCCCTACCTCTGTTCCATGTGGTCTCCTATTAGTTACTCTCTTCTTCTCGTAAGCACAGTCCATAAGCTTCTGTTTTCATTAGCTTTCAATTTACTTCTGATTATCAGTATAAGTTTCGGCAATCTTCTTTACCACATTTATATAGCTTCCAGTCTTTCATTTCCGATGATATGTTATCGCATATGTGAAAATAACATATATATATATATATATTTGCTATTTGCTATGTTGCATATATTGCTGTGCGTGCACTTGTAAATCAAAATCGACACACATACATCTGGACTCAACCGGTGCAAAATATGGAAATAGGATGCGCTCACTGGCACAAAAGCCACACGCCACTACGTAGCCGGCAACAAATCCGCAGAAACGGGTTTTTAATTCTAAAAAAGGCTCTTATCATAAGCAGGGCTAAGCTAATCCACGGGGCTTTTTATTATACAGATGCACAATTTTTGTTGGCATTACTAATTTCAACATCAGTCTATTTCTGGATTTGGGACAGGATGGCTCCAGAGAGCAGACTTATGACGTGGTTGCGTAGCTTCAGATTGAAGACCATTTCCGACGTCTGGCGAAGGCATTACTCTTCTTAGTTCAGTTCCAAGAGCGTGGGGATGAACCCTTAATAAAAGATCATTAATAGTCCTTTTGAAACATTCGTGAGGCTTCATGTGTAACACGGTGACCACTGTCCTTCATTTTATGTACCTTTTGCATCCGAAGATGTTTTGTGTTCAGAATTCAATCAAAAGAAAAATTGAAGAGTTGATTTCTCCAATTCTGACTTGGATTCTAAGATGTCGTAATCCGAGAAAAAAGTTGAGGTTACTCGGCCCAGTCACAGCGGAAGGAGCCTTCTAGTTTCCAGCTGTGGACGAAGCTACGGTCCACCAAGTTACGTCATTTCGTTATGTCATACGTCACTTAACTTTGGTTAAAATGTGACAACAGATAGTCTTGATATCCGGGAAGGAAGACGAAGCTGATAATCATAATTTATCATTCCATATCCACCAACGCAGTGAATTAATATCAATATAATTATTTTTAATTCTTCGGATTTCTTTGAATGGTTTGTAGTATAAACTCCCGTGTTTACGAAGTATCCAAATACGCACACGGAAAATGACTAATTTGTTGTAAAAACATTTTGTCGCCATATTAAAACAGTTCGCTTTACCTGTTACAGCTGGTGGTTTTGCACAGCTGCGAAAACGCGTTCGTGTGTATTTATGTTGATTTTTCCTCTGTTCCTCGTGATAAAAAATCAACACCAATTTATCGTAAAGCGGCACATTTTGTTGGTGTTTTAAACATATTTTGCTCATCAATTTGTACTCCTGTGAAGGATTCGTCGGTCTCTACTTGGTTATCGTCTCTTTTTCACGTTCAATTCGGCTCCGTACTTTTGGATGATGTTAATGTATGCGTTAGTACGCATCTCCTTGCCCCAGTAACATTTCCTTGCCATGTTGACGAGACCGGAAAATATCTTACCCTGGAAAAGTCGTCTATTACGTAACGGCCAGAGCGCCCTTTGAAAGATCAGTTGCCGTAATGTGGTCGATAAACTCACGTCACCGGAATGTTATTTCTTCACGAAGCCTAATACTCGTGCTCATTCCCGTCTGTATATTTAGCTTCTCTTTGATTGCTTTCCTAACAAGTTTTACGGAACAATTTGCAAGGCGGCGAATTGCTTTGACGCAAAGGGATCTCAAAAATCTCTCGGAAATTATTTTCTTCGTCCAATGTTTGCGTTCTTTCTTCCTCTTGCCTGTCGAAGTATTATTTAAAAAATTGGAAAGATGAGTAGCAACAATCTCTTCGTCCATATCTCCATCCATTACTCCTCAATTTTTTCTTTTTAATTTGCGATGAAAGCCGTTCAGAAATGCACCCGGAAGTCGCCGTAACGTAGATCCGCGTATATGCGTGTCGATGTTGTATATACTTGAGTAGCGATTTCCTTTCATAGTTGACATGTCTGAATCCGCCGTGTTAACTGCAGTGCAGGTACATAGCCGTGGAATTGCTCGGCAACAGCGCCGTTTAACGCCCACGCACATTGAGCTTCGCGAGAGATTTCCACTCTTGCTGATTGCAGTTCTTCTTTCTCTCTGGGGAGTTTTTAAAAGTGGGACGGCGCGAGTGCCCTTTCGGCTGAGCTGATTGAATCAATCAAGCAGGCGAATGCGAGCGAGACAACGAGGAATTTTGGTTCCCCGTTTCTCCTCCGCTTCCGCGTTTCATTTACGAGCCGTGCGATATCTTGGATTGCAATCCTACTCTGTGAATTGTTTAGTCATTCGCGTATACCTATAATTCTTAGTTCCTATATGCCTTGAATTTCTTCCTCCAGTGCTACAACAATTTTATTCCGTGAGGGAAGCGAGCGAACCGTAACAAAGATCAGGTTACTACAAATATCTTTTCGTGTGTCGTCATTCTGAGTGTCATATGTCGGCATCACTCTGTGAAGGAAACATTTGCGAGGGTCATTAGTGTTAGTGTTCGCTGACTGTGGGCGCTCCGTGGCGGCGTTACGGTGGACATTTGGAGTGTGTGTGTACTGCGTCCTCTCCTCGAAATAGGTTGATGGTAGGTGCCAGGCGAAAAATCGATTCGCTATGTGGTCACGACCGAGGTTTTTGCTTCCCTTTTATCCATTTTGCGACGCGTTCGCCTCGGAGAAGGGAAAATAAACGAACGAGATAAGGACACCCTCCCCGCCCCCCGCCGTTGTCTCCTTCTTTGCCTCTAACGAAATCAATCGTTCCACTTTTATTTCACCTCGTTCGTCGGTACCATTTAAATGGTCGGTCCATTTAAATGGAGGCGTGTTTGAAAGAAGGGATTATTTGGTTTGACTGATTATCAGTAGCCACCGGCGTAACTCCACTACGTCAAGTGTATTAGTGATTTTATCCAACCTTTAATTAGGGTCGCGTTTTGTCATTATTGGGTGCTGTTAAAAAGATCCTTTCAAGTTTTACGTAATTGAATCTACAGTTAAATCAATCAAGCTATTATGCTGATATAAGGGGGCCAAGATAACCGAGCTGGTAAAGAGCCCAGCTACTGAACGGAGTTCCATTCGGCCCAGGTTTGACGCCTCCCTCTAGAGGCGAACGGGGTGATTTTTCTAGGCACAAGATGTTCCTGGGAAAACCGCAGAGGGCTCATGGAGAGGAACTGTCCCCTTTTCCTTCTTGTGTGAATTTTCACACGCTGTTGCTCTTATTAGATGAGATCTTCCCCCACCTATCAAACCGAACTTAGGCTTGAAGATACTGGTTTGGTTATGCATTTGTCTTTAACTGTACTGATTCCGGGATGGCTCTCATTGGTTTATTGGCATTGGCTGGAAATTTACTCTGCTCTGTATGTTTTGACTTATTCTTGAAAATGGAAAAATTCGTATTAAAAATTAATTATATCGTTATCCGGAAGACATGCTGTGCCCGTAAGACCATACGGCAACAGGAAGTGTTTAATTCCATATATTTTATTTTGGAGAAAGGAACTTCTTCATGTTTGGGATTTTTTTTTCCTCCAGGGCGCGACAACTTTTTCCACTTTCCTGCGATGCTTTTTGTTTCCTCAGTCGGTCATCCGGATCCATTATCATCGGAATCGGTTTTCTCTCTAGAAGTAGAGTCGGATTCACTCCAGCAAATGCTGCCGTACTTCGCTCGCGAATCGGAGCGTGGAACTCGGGAAGCAGTTTTCTTTTTTGTCTCCGGAGAATGTACTGTGTTTGAATAATATCCAAGCGATACGTATTTATGCTTTAAGTATGTACTCAATTGTCTCCAATGGTTTCAGTTCCCTTTTCTATATTTTGGAAAGTTTGAACTTTATTGTGGGGGCTCACCAATTGTTTTTATATTTCGTAATTCTAAAGGTCAATTCATATTTATCAACGATCCCTTGGGCGTATATTGTTACGGTATATATTTAATCTACATATTGGCTTAAGTAATTGAATCTCTTGACGCAACGATGGTGGTACGGATTTACTATTTAACAGTAAATATTTCCATTTTTTGCCCATATCGATTATGGGCAGTGTTGTGCCTTGAACATTTCTAATTTACATACGTTTTGTTCATTATTTTGCTATCGGGAGATACAACAGCGTGTGTTATTGACTCATCTGGCAACCGGCAACTGCGAAAGAACACGATAAATAATAGAAAATTAGAAATGGGACAGTAACACACAAGGGAAGAAAACAAAATGTGGTGAGTAAGATGACAATGAACCGATTCCAAACAGAAAGAATTGTCCCTTAGATTGCCTATTTTGTGTTCGCTCTTATGTTTTTTACTGTCTCTTTCCTACTTTTCTATCACTTATAGCGTGTATGCGTACATATGAAATTTCTATTTCCCTAAAATTGAAAATTTGACGTGAATTGTACGCGGAAGGATCTTCCAGATAGAAAAGTGAATTTTTTTTGTAGGAATTGAGGATTTTCTGTAAAAGAAACTCATGGTTACGGTACCGTTTGTATGCAGAATATCGTTATTGAATTCACTGGAGGAAAATCGGACGGAGAGAGTTACCCCAATGGTGTGAAGTGCACTCAAGAGTTTCGTTGCGAGTGGTTGACGGCTACCGCGTGGGAATCCGTCTTCTGACAGATGCGTGACCCGAAAATGACTAACAGGAATTGAAATGTGTGGATGGTCTCAATCGGCGATGCGTTTTTCCTCCTCGTCATTCCGTTCCTCGCTGGATCGTCGCGTGTTTATTTAGCATATTCCGGTTAATGGAACGTGCATCAATCTGTGTGTCAGTCTCACCGCATCGGGAGAAAGAGAGAGCGAAGTTCATCAATACCGGACCCAGGAACGGAGTGATCTCGTTCCGGATAAATGGACGACCCTACTAGTCTTGGGTTCCTCATAGTGCTCAGAATTTTTGGGACTCTTCCCATCATGATTTTAAAAAAATTGTGTAATAGTATGCTTCTTCCCTATAAACTGCATTTCTTGCTTCCTGATACCATCTTTTCTAACGCAGACGTTCGACACCGCCTTCCACCCACCGTGCACTGTCCGTTCGATTCCCTCCCTTCGCCCAGTTGATGGGCCCGAAAGGAAACTTTTACTCACGCTATTCACTCGCACACCAGTGAAGTTTGTCGAAGCGTGATTCATTCACCCGAAAAGTGACCGGGGTGATATGAGAAATTAGTAGATATCCAATCTTCGCGGAATGAATATGGGAACTGAGTTTCAGTGTGTTTTCATTCCCGTAAATCGTGGCGATAGCCGCCAATCACGACGGAAATTGCTTACAAGCAGCCCCAACCGTTTCCGGGCAGCTCTAATTCAGCGGACTCATTACTCGTTGATCATTCGTCAACCAAAGATAACCAGGGAACTGAAATTGTTCGTCGTATTTTGGTGCTGAAGGTTGATGCCATTCCACATGGGATCACCAAGATTTCACCGTGTAGTCTTCTTATTTTTCTAGAGTTGTCATTGAAGCCTTTCTCCCCTCTCCCTTTCCTCCTATGCGCCCGTCCCAAAACTGTCGCCCATATGCGGGGCAGACTTTCGCGAGAGAGGATTTAAGGCGGCGCGGCGATATCCCTTAGCTTGCCCCCCTCCTGGTACCCGGTGCATAACTTTACTATTCTTGTCCTACAGGTCGACATCTTTAGTGCGTGCTCGACCTAAGTGGTTGACTCAAGGAGATTGCGAACCTACTCCATTGTGTCCAGGCCAGAGAGTATAAAATGGTTTCGAGATTATTTCGTTATCGTGTTGTGACGCATAATACCCCTGAGACGCTACATTTTATGTGATAGCTTTGGCATTAGCGAAGCTAATTTCGGTTCTTAACTACTTTATTCTCTCACATTTTCATCCGTTTTTGTTTTATTTCGTATAAGGAATTAATTATTTTATTGTAATTGAATGGTACTTTTCTTTAGTCCTTAAATCATGAGTATTTGCCCACTAGGGTGCAGTGGGGATTTTTTTCCTTTCTTACATTTCCATTCAAATTTAGAGGGAGCCTATCTTTTAATAAAAATATTAAATACACATACTAGAGCTTCGGGCATGAACAATGACAGCTAAAATAAACCTTTACAGCTAAAATCAATCTTTTACTTCTAAGATAATAATGGAATAACTTGGTTTATGGTGGGGTAGACGTAGGGGTTGTTGAATGTCGCTGCGAAGAAGTAAATTTCTCCTCCCTCTCGTAGCTAATATTTTTAATACAGAATTTTGTCACCGGAATAGAAAAATAATAATAATAATGTTTATGATAATTTCAATTCACGTTCTTCTCATTAGTGAAATAGCGATTTGGAACAGTGATCTGTCTAAGATCTGTTAATAAGTTAATGAACGCAGTGCAATTGCTAGTGAGGACGAGGTCGATCCTTGAATGGTTGCTCCAAAATTAGTAGACAGGTATCATGTAACATTACGCGCCATGAAGTCTGAATTCCCGTTCCATGTTTTACGAGTTCAGAGTTTCTTATTCACTTTACTTATTGTAACATAATGTGTTCATGCCGAGTAGTGCATTTGACATTTCTTAATCGATTTAAATCAGGGCTAGAAAGTGATGTGGTGGCCACATCAGATATTGGTCATAATTTCATCAACTTAAGGAAATCAAAGGAATCTATTTCCAAACGACCGATTGGAGGAAGAAGTTGTCTATGTATTCCTGCTCTTTGACGCTTCTTATCTCACAGTTCTCCGTTCATAATTATTTTATTCCCATCCCGATTTTCCTATTGTCGCGTTTGAACTCGGGTCTATTATCAAAATGTTTTTGTGAATGGGCGCCTCCTAAGTAACTTTGAGAACTATTGTATTGTTTCGAGTGACGTCAATGTTCTGTCACAATACAAAACTGCGAGTGTGTCTGACGTCCGTTGTGTCTGTCCTTTCAGGTGGCGGCCTCACATGGAACAGGAAGAGAGCGATGGCGGGAAGGTGGAGCGTGCAGAGAGCAAGAGCGGGGGAAAGGGAGGCGGAGTGCACGGGTCGGCTGCCGCTGCTTCCAACGCCAACGCCGCCGCCGCCGCCGCTGCTGCTGCGGCCGCTCAGCTCCTCGACGCCGCCGGCCTCTTCGGTTAGTGCCCTCCCTCCCCACCCCCCTCAAGATCTCGTCGCATATGTTTGTGTTTGAGGTTTAGTTCTTTCGACAGAAAGAAGTGAGTGTGACCCGGAGATGGAACCGGTGCTGTATGCACAGCTTCTGCGACTTCGGGGTTTACATATGGCTTTTCATTATGTAGTTTCCCCGATTTTTAAGTGCAATTTGAGACACTGTTAGGAAATTCAATGGAATCTTCTTGTCGAGAGTGCTTCACGGACCCCCTCGAAATTTGTTATTTGTGGTGAAGTTAAGAAAGATTTAAAAATTCGAAATACATGAAGGTATTAAGGAACTTCTGTCAACTAAGCTATTTCGCTCTTACTTTGCCATGACCCTAACATAATGAGAGCTCATTCATCATTGATTAATATTTTAAACAAAAATGTCCTTTTTTACTGTGGTATGTTATTCACATATAACCTCACTTAAGCACTATTGTATTTTCAATTTTTGTGGACTCAGATTGAGTTGGTAGAAGTACAGAAGAAGCTTTCATCTTGCCATTTTTGGCCCGGAGCATACAGTTGGAAACTATATTTGACTTAGCATTCTGATAATTATTTTGTTAAATTAAAAAAAAAAACTTTTCAGTCTCACTCAACATATCTAATCCCTCCAACTGAGAATTTGGGAGATAGTTACTCATTAAACATGTTACTTATCTTTAATTAAACATATTTTGGTTACAAGTTTTTGCCATAAATTTTGTATCCTTTATGGTGAGAAATTCTCAGAAACTCTTACGCCTCACTTATGAATTTGGGCTCATGAATTTCTTATAATACCTTATGAACATTTTGCAAACCATATTTTTTCCTTAAAACAATAGAGATCAACATGAAATTGCTGTTAATGGACATTGGATCTTACAGTTGCCTGGGCATACTTTGAAACATGTATTTTTAAGTAATGTGAACATATGAGCTTTAAAACTTCGTTTATAATTTGAGCAGAATTAGATAAAATGTAATGATTACTAAAATTTGGTCATCAATTGCTTCACTGTATGTTAAGGGTGAAATGCCAAGCATTTTAGATCTCTGGAATAACCAAAAAAGTGCATAGAAAGAGATGCTACACTCCTATGATAGGGAAATCATGGAAAATTTTTCCTTTCCATGTGCAGCCTACTGGCCACGGAGTGAAGCCTCCTCGGCTGCACCTGGAGCCTCTTGTGAGTTGTTTTCACTGTGGATGAAGTGAACCAGTCAAAACTTTTATTCGTCTTGTTTTATAATGACTAACACAAGAATTTCAAATATTGCTTTTTAGTGGAAAATGTAGTATCTTTGAGCATGTATTTCCCATTTTTTTTACCTTATTTAGATTTCATAATTAATAGATCTGGCATAAACATTTAATCAATTATTACAAAAGCTAAACACAAAGTTTTGTCTCAATAAGGCACAAATACCCTGGTACCACAAATTTTCCTTTGTACTTATTTTTTTTACCAGATTCTTATTTTCTATCTCACATGTTATGTTGTTGGTTTTAGTCACTTGGCTTTTGCTAACCAAATAACAGAAAAGCCTTTCTAAGTTGTTAATTTGTTTTATTCCATTGATTTGTTAATGTTCAAATGAGTGGGATTTATCTGTGGGAAGTCAGTTAGTATTAAAATATTCTCCCATCGGTCTGACCTCTTAAAAATTCCGGTATGGCTAGTCATATAATTTAATGATGTTAGACAAATTTCATTATTAATTGGCTTCTAAATGAATACCCTTTATTTCAAAGTAGGAATTGGCTGTTAAACTTTTAGTTCCATGAAAACCTTTGAAAATATGTCATAAGTTATGTCATGCCCTACCAGTAATTGGAAGAGAGTCCATATGCTATATCTCCATTATTTTTGTACAACTTAACACTTAGGCAGTGCCTTTGTGCATTTTTATGGCATTTTTTTCTTTATTTTTTATCAATTGATTTTTATTTTATTTTAAACCTGTAGTTAATAATGTTTTTGTTAATGCCTAGCTTATCTATCATCATTAATGCCTAGCTAATCTATCATTCCTAAAAAATTATACTGGTACTCTCCAAGAAAGGAATATGTATTAAGTTACTGCATTAGACTCCATTATAAATAATGTTCACTACTAATATAAGTACTTATTTGAAATTATATTTCATTTACATTCAAATTCCTGGATATCTATGCATTATTTATTAAACTACGTATTAAGGAATTTCTTATTTCCAATTTGTCTTTATATTGGACCCTAATTCAAATGCCTTTCATCCTGTGTCATGGTCAGTTCAAGATTTTTGCAGTACGAATTAGATATACATAAGTGAGGACACTTGATTTGGATATTATACTCAAATTCAAGAAGAATTTATTTTTAAAATTAGTTACATTTGACTTGCATCAAATTCTCAAAGCATTAACAATTTGGTAATTACATTAGATGAGCTGAAATTTTATTCATCAGAAATAAGGTTCAGGGCAACAAAATCATGTGTCTCTGCTCTATCCAAAGAAGGAACTACAGCTGTAAGAAGCAAGTGCATACTGACATTTTGGTCAACTGAAACTGAGTGGTAATCACATTGGAAAGGAAAGTATGGTTAGAGATTGGTGCTTAAAGTTGAAGCTCATGCAGAGTCATTGTATATATTGAAGATGGAAGGGAGATGGATGATCCCCATGTCCTTATTTATTGGAGATTAGGACTCAATAGACCTCTCTTATACCAGATAACCTCAATGGCTAACAGGCTTTTGTGAGGGGCAAGTGGAGGGTACAGCGGTGGATGTAGTGATTGGGGGACAATCCTCCCTTATCTCCCAAAATTCTATAGCACTTAACATAATCATACATTCCTAATTAACTGATGCTAGAAGGTGTAGTAATGATTGGAATGGTGCATCTGAATGATGCTCTGTTTGGTTCTCTGGTGATCTAATGTCACTCTCTCCCCACAGCCTCCCACCCATTGTTTGGGGGTACAGGAGGTGGTGCAGCAGCTCCTTCATCTTTTGCCAACCATCACCTAGCACACCTGCCACCAGGAGCATATGCAATGATGGGACGCCACCCTCCAGCTCCGACATATGGCGTTCCACCCCCTCCAACAGCACCCACTTATGGATCCCTCGGGACCCTTGGTGTGGCAGCAGGGCAAGCAGCATCCTTAGGCATCAATCCAGCCAGTGAGTGTCTGAAAGCTCTCAATTGAATCACTGGGATTGTGATAAATTTTGTAATAAAAAGAAAATGATCAAAGGTCTCAAAATGTCTGTGTTGTAAAAGGTTTTTACATGCTGAAGTCTTAATGTATATTTAAAAAATCATAAAACATACACAGAAGTGGTTCCCTCTGGAATATAAAGTTGGTATATTTAAAAAACCAGCTAACAGTTACTACTATTTACAACATGTGCACATCTAGTACAAGTGATTACTTGAACCTGTGATCTAACTAGCTAATATGTTCCAGCTCAACATAATGAACTCTTTGGGATTGGAACCTCATTAGCATTTTCAAAAGCTAATGATTAGTCTTGATTCTTGGAAATGTTCAAGTCAATTAGTTTGGACAATGAGGTTTCATGATCGTCCTCTATCTCTCTCAGGTGCAGCATGGTGGACAATGGCATCTCACCTAGCAGCTCAAGACTACCTTGCCCGCCTCCAGGCCTCAGGTGGACTGCCCTTTGGTGGTCTTCCGGGTGACAGTCCTGTCCCAGCATTTGACCTTTTGTCACCTCATACAAGTCAACCTCAGTCTCAACGTAAGTACTGAATAAACTCTCTCTGCCTCTCTCTCCCTTTTAGCATTTCCTGCATGCATGGATACTTAGCTTCAGTACTTAGATGCAATCTCAGTAATTTTGCTTAAACAGAACTTAAAAAAACATTGATGAATGATGACTTAGGAATAAGACACACTGGGCCCCTGAAGAATTACTATGCAGAAAGATGACACCTCCAGGAATCAAACTTGGACACATCAATTTCTGGCTCTCTGTTAAATTAACGCCCCAGTGTTGTGTTGTCATTTCTACAAAAATTCTTTCTCTTTAGTTAGAACAGCTCAGTTGTTATGAAAAAAATTTTCCTTTACTTGTCTGTGGCTCTTTCTGATGGCTAAGCCAAGGGGAAAATGTAAAAGAATCAAGCCCATCACCTGTGAGAATGCAAACACACTTGGTGGTTTGATGAAATTTGAAGTGGCATCAGTATTAAATGATGCAATGACAAATTCTCTAAGTGCAAGAGTGTGGCATGGTTAAAATCTGGGGTCACATATGTTTCACCTTAAATAAAAGAATTACTTATGATGGGCTTAAATTACATATCATGAAAAAGAACTTTGGTTTTCTGTGACACATTACAAAGTACTTTACTGAGTTATGATTTCACCTGAAATCCTTAGAAAATAGACAAATTCACCAGGAATAATTGAATACAACAATAACCAATTTTTAAAAGAACAAAAAAAGACCTTAAAATGAACATTTTATTACTATTTGAGTTAATAATTTATAATTGTTAACTCTTTTGCACTATGTTAATGGTAATTCTACTTTATTGCTGATTTTTTACTATTTAATGAGTTTTTGAGGAATGCTGGACAAAGCCTGATTTAACTCAATATTCTAATGCTTTGTGATTTTTCTTTAGTATGCATGAAGTTAATTTTTTCCAGTTGGTAATATTTTCAGTATACAATTGAAAGTGTAGTTGTTACAACATTTTACAGTATTTCTTATATTCAAATATATACATTGTTGCTTAAGTTTTTTTTGTACTAAACTCCTATGTAACTGATAAAAATAAAATAATTGAAAAATTCATTCTTGGTCAGTAAATTTCTAAGTGCCATTCATGGATATGGTATACTTTTTAATCATTTAAATAAAATAATTTATTTACCATATGAAAGGTGTCCATATAGATTTTTTATAAGTTGAATTGTTTAAAATGCATGATTTCAAAATCTGTATACACATTGTCTATGCATTCAGTAAAAAAGTTTTTAGATGCTACTATCAGTAGTTAATCAGTAGAATCTGCATGTTGGAGTATTTCAATGGGTAAAAGTTATGTTAGTTACTTAGCTCCAGAGCATACAATGCAACTATGGACATTTCATGGGAATTTTTATTGGATTGTATGCTACTACTCTTGACTATTCAAGTAACATGCCATCTAGTCATATTAGTTAGAAGGGCTGTAAAAACCCGAAATGTTACAATTATTTTTCATACAAATAGCAAAATTCTAATTACAGTCTTTCAGTGTTGATATAGTATGAATTTTATGGGATATTTTTCAACTAAACCATGGAGGAAAACTGTTTAAAAAAAATTTTGTGAGCCCTCTCCAGACTATAAGAGGCTTTGTTATTAAAATATTTTTTGTTTAGTTTATTCATATTTATTTCTGACAAGCCTTAATTCACCATTAGTTCAAGCGAGGATGGAGGAAATGAAATTTGGACTTTAATATTGTTAAGTCTTAAAATTTTATAATGAGCTTTCATTTTCATCAATGCAAATTTATCAACTCTTAAGTTGGAATTTTTACTAGAAATAAAGTAGTAGTGGAACTATTCGGCTTAAAAATTCCTAATGTTTTCACAAAGAATAATATATCAGGCTAATATTTCTACTGAGGAGATACATTTTTGATATTGTCTCATCAAATTTTTCTACATTATCATTGGTATTCTTAAAAAAAAACTCACATGTTAACACTAATACTGATCTCTTTTTGAGTTCAGATTGTTGTTTTACTAAAAGTTCTACAAATAGAATGTCCTTTGACAATTATATTTCACATGCCTTTACCTAAATTTATTTGCTAGATTGCCATGCAAGAGCACTATACTCAACATGCTACTACTTTGAAATACAAGTCCACAAATACTGGTATTAAAATTCTAGAGCATGCTGGTTTATTTTCACCTCACAAACATAACTGTTTTGAAAAGACAAAGAACTGCAAAATAAAATAATCAAGCAGGCATGAGTTAGCTGGATTAATTATGACACTGTAGTCATTTTTGTTTTTTCAGGAATTAGTAACTTTAAAGAGGACTGACTTGCCTGAACATTTATTTTTCTTCATAATATTACAATTGGTTAATACTTTTTCACAGTTTTGGCCGGTGGTTTGGTCTCTTAGAAGGGGAAAGATTACAGCATGCAGTAATGTTTCTCATTTCGGAGGGGAAATATTTTGAACAACTAGTTTCGTAGGATGGATCATGACGTGCCCATAGTGACTTGGTGTGCTTGAGGAGTAACTTTTTGTTTGAATGGTGGAGGGAGTCTGCTATGAATGGAAAATGGGGGTAGAACAAAATTTGGAATGGGGGGTAGGTGCAGCAGCACTCCCTCTCCTCCCTCCATACTTTCCAGTACCCTCCAAGTCATCGTCCAGTGGGTCAAAATCATCCAAGTCGTCGTCCAGCAGGCCCCCTTCCAGGGCAGGTGGGAGGACTGCACCAACACCGCCGACGTCTCTAGCCAGCACCACAGCTCCTGCGGCCCCTCCACCCCCACCCCCACCACCTCCACCCCCAAGACTACCGCCCCCGGCTCATCCAATGCCTCTTACATCTACTGCCAGCATAGCATCCTCAACGGCGACAACCACTGGGGTAGTCAGGTGTGTGCTCAGTACTAAATATCCATCTTTAGTTTGCTTAGTCACGCATCTCTTTTGAAGTATTGGGTGTATAGTTAACCCACAATATAGCTTCTATTTATAGCAGAATGTGGTGGTAATTGTCTCCCAGCTCATGGCATGTAATCTTGAAATTTAAGTAGTCAATGGCTGCGGAAACCAACTATACTTGAATCTCTCTAAAAGTATAGAAGTAAACATTGTTGGTTGAGGGTATATAAAATTACATCCTATGGTGTCGATTTGTAGGTATGAACCATTTTGTTGTACATAATAAAAATTTTATGTTAAGTTATACTCTGCTTTAAATGCTTTTGAGAAGATCTATTCATAACTATTCTGTACACAGGATTAGGATGGTATTTTAAAGAGAGTATGTCAACACTTAATTTTTATCCCATGGAAAAATACTTTGTTTTTATTTCTTAGTTTAAAAGTGAAGGAAAAGTTAAGATCACATGTAAGATTTGAATCTGGCCCTTAAAAGATTACTCTGCTTACTCTGATTACTGCTGCATTACTCTGATTTTCTGTGTGTTCCAATGGTTCTTGCTTGAAAAATAATTCTCATTATTACTGGGTTTTATAAATCAAATTACAGTTATAGTTATTTTTTACAGACAATTGTGCTCAAAAGAAAAGGATTTTCAATACCTCAATACTCAATTCTAATTATTTGCAAATCCACCATAAAAATGGTTTTGCATATTAGTCAACCGGTTTTATTTAAATATATTTGAAATTTATCAAATTATTATTTAAACAGAATATTTATTTTTCAAGGAAATAATCAATAACATCCTAAGCAAAAATATTATTTTAATTTAATTTACTCTCATGAAATACAGCAATACCATAATGAACAGGCCGACCAGGTTAGCCTGGTGGGTAGCGTACTCGCAAGTTAACCCAAAGGTTGCGGGTTCGAATCCTGCTCGGGACATGGATGTTGTGTTTGTCCAGATAGGTTTTTCTATGATACAAAGAGGTGCAAAATGACCTTAGCAGTCGAAGCACCCTATAAATAAAATCACTACTACAACATAATGAACAGAACAAAGTACTATGCCAATAGAAAGAATATTCTCCTCACCCTCCCCAAGTATCC
Organism: Rhinocypha anisoptera; assembly: GCA_011762765.2. Taxonomy (NCBI): domain Eukaryota; kingdom Metazoa; phylum Arthropoda; class Insecta; order Odonata; family Chlorocyphidae; genus Rhinocypha; species Rhinocypha anisoptera. The sequence continues at coordinate 5,354,709 of WURS02474424.1, forward strand.
AAGCCATCACTGGCTATTTATTCAGATTTTCACCAGTGTTCTATTACCATGAGCTGGGAAATAGGTCATACACTGGTAAACATATTCAATTTAAGGTATCACCAATGAACATTAAAAGATAAAATATACTTAGTGGTAAAAATGTTTATTGATTATGACAGTATTTAGTTTTTAAGCTTAATGCATTGAAGTGAATACTAATTTGTACATAAAATGGACTCTTTTTGTGAAAGGAAACACATGATATTCATTTACTCTTATATAAAGGAAATTAAACTAATATCATTCATCACATTTTAACATGGGAATGCTATAAAAATACCCCCTGGTAGAGATTTAAAAAATAACTGCATTGTTATCTTCACCATGAATTTTCGAAGAAAATTCAGTCTTCTAAGCAACTGTGATCTTTCGTTATTTTGTGCATAGTTTTATGTCTTTTATTTGTCAAAACCTTTAAGGTTGGCCAATCTGAACTAAAAACAAAGAATATTTAATTACATAACAGCAATTCCATGATTCCACCGGTGATACATCAGTACTTAACTGAAATGAAACTGTGTTGAACATTTGTCACTCCTTAAACTTTATAACCAGGGGTGACATTCACCAGTAATTACATGTGATATTACTGATGGAAAGTATCCTCTGTGAAACCATTACATATCTTTCGATTATTTTTTGTTTCAATTGCCATTTTGCTCATATATGACATAATCTGAAGAAAATTTATGAGGTATCATGGAATAAAAGTAACAAATTTCATCATTCTCTTAGAAAAATATGAAACTTTTTAAGAATCTCTGGAGGTTCATGAAATTTCTGAAAGGGGGCATTGGGAAAAATGTTGACTTCAGCTGCCTAATTGTAATTCTACAGGTTTTATTAGTTAACAATTTAGAGCTCATTCTTCCTTGGGTAACAAAGTATTATCTATCAGATTAAACCACAGCCTCAAAAACAGTTTACAAAAAATAAGTAACATTGCCAGTAGCCAGGGCAAAGAACATAAGTATTCCCTGGTAAATAGATGCAATACCAATTGATGGTTTAAAATTATTGTATGTGTGTGAATATTTAATTTCTGACAGTGATGAAATTATTGTTTATCAGTGAAAGTAGTATGATATTGAAATAAACATAACCTCTAACTCTGTTTACTGCATATGATTAAAATCCATTTAAATGTGTATGTGCATGCTGTATGAACCCTTTCAGTCTTTTGACTTTTGATAAAATAGACATTTTAAGAAAGAATTGTTATGCTAAAGAGCAAAGTTTTTTTTTATCATGATAGTTTCGTTGATATATCACTAACATCAACTCATGTACGTATCTCAGTTTTTAAAAATGAATATGATTCGTTAAAGGCTATAGGGATAAAAAATATACAGTATTTTTTATTGAGTAGATTAGTTACAAATAGATAACTCTGGTGATGGGAATGCATACTTAAGATTTCAAAACTTAGGCCAACCTCTATTATGTTTGAAATGTGATGGGTAAATGATGGGTTAAACATTTTGTCTATTGGAGCATATTTGTCAAGGTTTTACTTAGCTTTTCCCATTCTCTGCAGTGCTCCATGTGAAGGAGGGTGAGTGGTTTCCCTATTGTATTTCCATGTCTCTTTTTCTGCTTGTTTACATAAATTGCTTATGCCAAAAGCTGGTAGATGATGACAGCTTGGCAGAGTGATTTATTAAATGTCTATATGCTTGCTCATTCTATGTGCATCATTTTAAATCTTAATACTTTGGGAGGGATGTTGTGGCTTCCCAATGCATTTGTCTTGTTCTACTGTATGATTCGAATCCCAATTATATCTATGTATCTGCTCCATTGTCTTAAAATCATGTATGTAAATCATTGTTGAAACTATTGCTGTTGTTTTATGGCATGAACTCTTGTTGAAACCTGTAATTGTTTGTGGAAGCATTTTATGGATTATATTTTTGCTAAAATAGTTATTGACATTGAGTCAGTCTCATTTCTAAATGTAAGAATTGAGACAGTGGAAATCAGTGTCAAACAATTTTCATGTTATATCCAGTGTCGAGTAAATACCCTTGTGTGCATGGATTTTATGCTACTTATTTTTTTCTAAATTATACAGGCTCTGTGCATTCTATTTTTAATATATTCTTATTTCATAAAATTAAAGAGGCAAAAATCCCCAAAATTTTTATAAGTAACATTACATAACCTACACTAAACCCAATACGTGAGTCTATTTTTAGTGCAAGTAAACATAAATTTTTTCTTTCAATCCAGGAAAGTGTAGTTCATTACTTTTGAAGAGAGGTGCATTTTTTGCTATTATCAGGGTCATTATTAATGTATTAATTCATAGCAGCCATGTTTGTTTTGAATAATGGGCTTACCCATTGAAATTAAATAGTGGATGGAAACACCAAATTGAGGGTGGAGTCAGTGGTATTGTTTCAGCTACCAAATTCTTATTTAGTTAGCCCAAAAAAATTAAACATGATAAATGTTGAATATACTTAATGAGAAGAGCTATCTTATTTTTCTCTTGCGCTTTCCCGTTGGGCTGCTTCTCATTCTACCATTGGCCTAATGGACTACATAAGTTTAATTTTGAATTTATATGTAGCTTTTGACAGGGAAGTATGTCATTTGACTTGTGATCTACATAGTGCAAATTCAGAATATTTTTTGTTTTTCATTCTTATTTTTTTTTTATAAAGAATATCACTTATTAAAGATTTTTTGCATCATTTAGATTCACTACATATTTCCTGGGTTTTCATAGCAGGAAAATCAATGGAAACTTATGAACCTTGGCTTTGTTTTATTACATAAAATTCCCTTTATGGTTCAGTGGCCAATTGGAACTTCATACAGTAACAATGCAAGCATACCTAATTAGCTTGAAAATCCAAGTAGCCATTTTATACATGCACACATGATCAGCCTTTCATTCATGCATGAGTTGCAACCGTTGTGTAATCTGCTGCTCCATGCCATAGCGTTTATTTTGTTTTTGGTTGCTTGGTTTTCAATGCTGTCATCCTGCAACATTGCCCTATGGTGAATTGGCTGCCTCTACAATCACCTCAATACAGCGACCCATCCAGCATTCTCGGGGGAGTCCGTCTGCCTCCCGACACAGAGATCATCAAATATACATCCTCTATAGTGGGTCCTAAGGTGCCTGGTACTACTAACAGGGGGCGTAAGAAGACCATCTCCCTGGACCCACCCTCGGTGACCGTGGTGCCCACTTCTGGGGGGGGAGTGGCCCTGCTTCCTCCGCCGCCGCACCACCTGCCGGCACACCTCCCCCCCCCTTCCTCCCACTTTCCTGCCCACCACCCATTGCCCGGCCACCTCCCCCAAGGTCGCCCCTCCCTCCTGCCACCCCCTCCGTCGTCTTCTCCGGCCGCAGCACCCAGCGTTGGGCCGTCAGCTGAGAGGAGGAGGAGTTCAGGCTCTACCAGTGGTGCCGGACGTCACGTGGTGAGTCTCTCACCCCTCCCTCCCTCGCAAATCTCTCTCTCTCTTGAGCGAGCTGAGGTGTGATCCCAGTTTGCTTAGATTGACTCCTGATTTTGCGAATAGAGGGTATTTGAATGAGCCAAGTGCCTATTTTGCAGGGTGACTGGAGCAAGAAAATGATAAGGTAGAAATGTTGTGTGCCTTACGGAGTTATTAAAAAATTTTAAACTGCATCTTGAAATACTTTCCTTTCATTTTTAATTTTCTATATTAAAACTCAATGTTAATTTCTTACTGTGGTGCAAGTTAGAAAAATAACACATGCAAGTAATCTTTAGGAATTGTTCATAATTTTGTTAACATTTTCTTGCTCTTAATATATGAATATCCAGTATTTTTTTGTACTAAGAATTTCTTTGAAGGTGATCATTGCTTTTTTAATCAATTAATAAAAATAGTTACTGCTGGCCTTTAATCACATTTTAGACATCATAAAAATGGCAAGAATCAAATTTGAACAATCAAAAATTGGCAAAATCATTCAAGTTCAGTTAAGAGTCTCTACAAATGTAAGTTTTACCTAAAATGTGTTAATTTTTGTCTTGCTGTTTTTTTTAGTGTTTAGTTCCAGAGCTTTAATGAATACGTAAACTTGTCAAAAGAATTTATCTTTAAAAAATAATGGCAATTTTAAGGCATACAAAAAGACAAAACATTTTTGAATTATTATATTAGTTATTTTAAAACTCTTGGAGAATTTGATTTGAAGATTTTAATAGTTTCATTTTCAGTCCTTTTCTATAATTCAAATATTCTTAAAACCTCTGCTAGTCTTTACCAAGTTAAATTTCAGTTTTGCTCACTTACATGTAGAAATTGCATTTTTAAATCTATCTTATATTTCTATTTTTCTATTGCCATTTTTCTAAGTTAAAAAATATGAAATATTTATTGAGCGTTAAAGCACTAAAGTTCTGGCAGTGGTTTACGGATAGTATAAGATGTAATTATTAGGTATTATTATGTGTTACTTATTAAAGGTATTAATTTTCAACTAAAATTAAGCATAAGCCTTCTGTTTATATTACAATGGTGTTTATTGTCTTAAACCTAACTGTATATAAATGAATTTTATATAAACAGTTTTTATGTAATTCTTAGCACATTAGAGGAAAGATGGCATGAATGAATCATAAATTCCTAGTTTCAGGCCGGCAAACTTCGCTATATTAACAAGCCTATGTCAAGTAAAAAGAAAAGTAATAATATTAAATCATTAAATTAAATTAAATCATGCTTTTGGATATGCCCTGTCTACTTCTGGTGGTTCAGGTGAAATCTTCTCCAATTTTACCTCTGGTTCAGGGATTATGTTTTCCATTTTCACTGAACTCTTGTCATTGATAGTTAAAAAAAAGCAATTCATAATCACTTGAAAATTTTCTGACAATGGTAGGAAAACATCCCACCAAGGCATCAGAAGCCAATAAATTTTTCATTGTGCATGTATGACCAGGCCTCATTTGGAGCATGATTTCATTATTTTATGTAAGGTTTTCAGTAGGTGTTGACATTTTTCAGGGGTGTCTTCTTTTTGTGTAAAGTAATTGGTGATGTTAAATGGGGTCTAAAAGTAGTTGAGGCTGTCAATTAAATTTTCAGTTATGCACTCTAGATTGACTACTTTGCATCCATGTATACTGGAAACTAATAGATATAAAAAAGAGTTAAATTCATTCAGTCATTAAAAAGACTTAAATTACAGTACTTCCAAATAAGGGTTTTCCACGCCTGACGTTTGAGCATTTAAATAGCCAGGACTATAAACGATGCCTGTGGAAGAACAATCATTCATATGTTTCACCTCTCTTAGGATCCTGAGTTCCCAACCCCTTCGGCTGTGCCACCAATGGACAGAGTAGAAGTGATTAGGTTGCCCCCGCATGGGATTGGAGCAGTAGCTGACCCAAGGAGTAGTGATCCAGCTCTGCGAAACCTCCGTGGTCACGCCCCACCCCCATCTCCACACACCCCTGCTCCTGCCCACAACACAAGCCGGCGACTTGGCTCAACCCTCGACTCCGTCCCTTTTCCTCCATCGGCATCACCCACCCCACCATCCCCCAGGGCTACCGATGCTGACACACCCCTCAATCTTTCCCTTAAACCCCAGAGGCCGCCTGCCGTGCCTCCCCCAGCCCATGACCCCCCCACCTGTCCTTCACCACCCCGGGGTCCTCTGCTCCTTGACCTCTCGCTCTCAGGCTCTCAGTCATCACAAGGAACTCCCCGGCCTCGTCCACCTCCTGTGGGACAGCCCTCCTCGATTCCTGGAGAGCACCGAATATGTGAGTTAGCATTGACAGTGTTCATTTGATTGATACGAAGTTGTGTGGTGGTCTTTTGTACCTTACCTGATTATGGTAAATATAATCATTCATATGTTTTTTTACATAAGCCTTTGATAATGTCAATAGGAAGTTATTATGGGACATATGTGAGAGAAGAGAATGCCCCAAACATCTTGTCGATGGCTATAAAGAGCCTTTATAAAGAAACCTGCGTACTCCTAGTTAGGAGGAAAAATTACAGAAGAGATTCCCACCAATAAAGGAATAAGATAGGGTGTTTCATATCACTGACACTTTTAAATATATGTATGGATGAAATGTTTCAAACATGGAAATTTTATGCTGACTCCAGAATATATCTGAAAGAAACATTTGTAAACTCCATTTTGTATGTAAATAGCAAAGTAATAATCTGAGATAGTGAGGATTAACCAAAGAGATCAGTATAGTCTATATGAAATAACAAAAGATTATGGCTTACAATAATTCATAGAATAGACTAAAACTAGCATTTAAAGGAAAGCAACCAGTACAACTAAGATAGTTATAGAAAGAAAGCTTATAGATCAAGTTCAATATTTTAATATCTTATTACATATGAGACAGAAATAAAATAAAATTAAATATAGAAAACATTAATGATTTTAGGAATTCCTGCAGAGCATTTCTTAACCACCTGAAGAAGAAGCCAGAAATAGAAACAAGGATGGAGTTTTTAATACACTAATGGGGTCAGAATTAGTATATGACAATGAAGCCAGGGTTATAACAAGGAGATATGAAATGAAAATCCAGGTAGCAGATAGAAAATTCATGAGGAGCACTTAAGGATATTCATTATGGACAAAAAGAGGAACGTAGACACAAGGAGAACTTGGGGACGAATCATTGTTGAGCAAACTGAGAAGAAATAGAATAAGGTTATGGAAACATAGAAATAATACCAAACTGCTGCAAGCTACCAGCTCAAGCAATGGGTTATAGATCAGTTGAAAAGAAAGCCTGAGAGCTCTTAATTGATCCTGGAAAAGGTTCAAAGAGAACCTTATTCTAAAAGTGATGAAGAAGGTAAGCATCTTATATGCCCATATTAAGTCATTTATCACTGCACTGTAATCAGCTGCACTTTATAGCCAGAGTTATATGTTCACAGCAATGACAATAATGAAAGAAATACCTCCTGACAATGTATTTACTGTCAGATGGAAATAAATTTTTGTGAAATTCCCAAAGCAGTTTCTATTTTCTTTATTGTATTGAGTCTTCAGGCCTTTTGCCTTGACAAGCAGGAATACTTGTAAAAAAAACACTTACGCGACCATTGTGTACTACAGCTGGAGATATTCCTGAGCCTTCAAAAAGTTTTCCCATAAAGAATTGCATGCAGGTTAATGTCTGTGTTTTTAAATTTTCCTTCCTTTTGCCATACTTGCTGCTATCTGTTCAAAATTAGAGGAACTACGTCAATTCTAGCTGTACCAGCTGCTAACTTCAGTGACTTCTCTTGATCTCCATTGTCGTTGCATATAAAGTAAAACAATGGAAATTCTGTTGACTCAGCTAAAGGATTAACTAAGTTTTTAATAACTTTTTAAGTTTTCAATGCAGCAATAATCCAAAAAGTGTGAATGTGATCAGCCATGGGCAATCATTGAGCTACTGGAATTGGACTTTTATCTTGGTTTTTTTCATTTTTTAGTACTTGACTATTGTTTTTACTTACATCCACTGTCAATGGTGTAGAATTTAGAAATTTCCTCAACCTTCGTGGACAGTTAATGACATACTTAATGGGTTGAGAGCAGTGGAGGGATTAAATGTTTATAGTAAATTTTGTGCTGGTCATTATACATATATATGTAAGATGTTACAGTATCTTCTCAAAGTTCTTTTCAACTCCTTCATCAAGACTGCCCATATAGCTGATGAGAACCTAAGGAAAGGTTGTCTAAAATGACTATATTGTCTTACAGCTCGTCGGAAACCTGGCCCCAGACCCAGGAGGGTGATCCAGGCACATCCATCAACATCACCATTGGCTCCAGTGGCTCTGACAGCATCCATTGTTACAACATCCCCATTAATGACATCATCTACTGCTCTTCCCCCTTTCCCCGCAAAAGCTGAGTCTCCTGGACGGTCTGATGATAGTGATATGGGGACCAAGGTGGGATACTTTCAAAGAAATTATTGTTGTAATTATTGTTTCAGGAAGAATATCAAGCAATACATTGGTGAGAATCTGCACACCACATGATTTTCTCACATTATATATTTTTCATCAGTAGTATATGTAATATGTCCTTCATATATTTTTTCAGATTTATTCATTTAAATGACACAATTTCTGGCATATTGCATAAAGCTTCCAGGGATTGATTCATTCTCCAAATAGAAGTTACTGGTTTTATATTTATTGTTTTTTGTATTTACCTCTGGTTGGACTGCTATCATAAGGACTTATTTTAATATCCTTCATTGGCTTTTCAGTATGCCTACCAGAACTCTGAAACAATGTTCCTTCATTCAGACTTGTATTAACTTAAATACATTTGTTTGAGTACATTCAAGTTTTAATGCTAAGAAAAAATATTGAATTCCACTGATTGGATTGCTTCAATCTTTCTCAGGAGGGCCGTCCACCGAGAAACCTTGGACGAGGTGTTTCCAAGCCAAAAAAGAATACTGTTGCATCTCTGCTGGCCCAGAGCAGAGCTCTTGGAGTGAAGCCAACGGTGGCTTGTTTGGAACGTGGTGTTTCACCAGGGAGGCTGGTACCCACCAGAGTCCCTGAAGGATCTAACGACATGATCCACACTCCCTTGGGGAGCATGAACGATCCTCCACCAAGTGAGGCATCCCAGGGTGCCAGTGGTTCCGCCATGGAAATTAATGCGCTGACTACTGCTCTCTGTTCAAAAGACTTGACTCAGGAGGAGGATAGGGATGGTACGCCAGTGAGGGATGGAATGCCTGCCAGAGACAGTGGGCCTTTGGTACGAGATGTGGCAGAGGGAACATCATCTCCGAGGGTTAGATCAGCAGAGGAAGGACAAAGGGTTGTGGAAGCTTGTGCTGCCAGTGTCATTAGTTCTCACACTTCTGACTCAGAGGATGATGACGATGACCCAGATAGAAGAGTTGGTGGATCTGGTGAGAGTGGAGAAGGAATGGTGAATGACATAGGAGGTAATCATAAAGTCATTATCCTTGGAGGGGAGTTCATTTTTGTCTTTTTACTGAAATTGTGTTTCTTGTTTATTTTCAATCTAACTCTCAAGTCCCAAATAGGAGAATGAAAGTGAACAGTTTATCCTTTTGGGTTGAATAGAATGATGAAGAATATAATTGTATAGGGCTTAGGATATGGATTTGGGCATAGAGTGGTTTTGGAGCACCCAGTTGAAGTTTAATAAGATTACATTTTCTGGAGGCCTGAGGCATCATGAAAAATTTAGTATAGAAATGCTATTGGGTCTTCCCATATAGAAATTGGTTTCATGGCAATTTTCATTTTGAGTTATATGTCAATGAATATGTATAGAGGGAGGTTGACACAAACTCATTTTTTGTGTAATTATCCACTAAATTGATGTGATTTTCTACTTTTGCAGTATGTGTATAAATTATGGTGACTTGAAATTTTTGTTTGCTCACCCAACATGCATTTTGCATCATCACCTCACATTTTTAACAGTTGAGCATGAAAATGGCCTATATATGATACAATGACAGTGTTTATGATAGATATATTCACATTTGCGCCAAATTCTTAGGCATATCAGTTTGGGAAATCAGGTGTTTACTACCCATCAGTAATCAGAATATAATTATATTAATTAGGAGTGTTGACATGATTAGTCATGTAAATGTAGTATTAACTTTGTGAAATTTGAGATTTAAAAGTTCAACATAAACTCTTACAGCTGATATCTTTTAACATTTCTTAAACTCCCAGCATTTAAACTTTCCTTTTATGATATTACCTTAAGAAAATACTTTTTTTAAAGTATCAAAGTGTTATTAATATTTTTTGGGACATATTTATGCTAAAGCTAATATTTTCATATCTTAAATATATTGGATATTCCCTATTTTCTGCATACACATTTTTTTTCAAAAACAACTTTCTTGTTTTTTTAGTAATTATTGGGTACATTTAATGACAGTAGGAACAAGTGTAAGCAAGATCCTTAACCAGTAGTGGAGGTGTTATCTCAGACAATTGCTTGAAAACGGTTAACTTTAATTATCTTGTCTTAGAGAATCTCTTAGGATGTCTTAGAGAATCAATAATATGCAGCTACCCGTCAGTAATGGAGTAGAAAAGAACCTATTTTAATGGCCATTGAATATTTTAATTTTCTCCTAGAGATATATCATAAACAATGGTGGTGGTGTTTTTAAACATATCTATTAAATAAACAATATTAGCTTTAAATGTATGAGAATATTTGAGGCAGACTTTTTTATTGGTATGTAATTTTGCTTCTTTTTACTGGATTAATCTGAATATTTTTGTAAAGTAGTAGTGTTTAATTAGTAATTAATTAACAATTAATAGGTCCTTCTGCCAAGAGACGTAGAGTATGGAGTGGCACAGATGGATCGATTCCAGATGAGCTCAAGCTTCGGATGCCGTTGGAGAGGGGATGGCTTCGTGAAACTGTGATTAGGGGCTTGAGTCGGAAGGGGCAGATTCGTGGAGATGTCACGTATACTTCTCCATGTGGCCACCGTTTCCAGCAACCTCAGGAGATTATTTCAGTATGTACTCCAAAAATTTAGTTTTACCAATTTAATTCCCTATTGAAACTGTTTAGTTTTTAAATTTCCCAGCATATTCCTTCTGTGAAAACTTCTCAGGTTTCACAGGAGTTAGATTTTTTAATATCATTCATTTTGATAGCTAACTCTGTCAGTGGTGAAGTTAGCCATCAAAATGCTAGCATTCAAAAATCTTACCTGGGGAGAAACTGGAGGACTTTTTGCTCACTTCGATGAAATTAGTTACTTATCTTACTATAACAACAGAAATAAAACTTTGCGTTCCACACGAAATATAATTTATGACTCAACTAGTTTCACTACACTGTAGC
>WURS02474424.1:5378466-5398500 GCA_011762765.2 Rhinocypha anisoptera
AAAACATGAGCAATATAAGGTATGGAGATTTTTACAATTTTATCAGGGATATTATCGGTACCCGAGGTTAATTTTTTCGAAAAGGACTTTCCAATTTCTAGGATTTCATTGAGGGTAACGGGGTTCAATACAATGGGGGGGACATCAGTAGATTGAGGAAAATCCTTCCTGTTTGGACTAACTACAGGAGTTGAATTAAACCTAGCTGTAGCAATGTTAGTGGCTTCAATAAAATAATTATTAAAAGTATTTGCAACATCAGTGGGTTAGAAATCTGTTGTCCAATCGAAATCGGATGTTATAATTTATTATTTTTCGGAGTAATCAATAGTGTAACATGATTTTTTTCTTATAACAAGATATCAGAAGGTTTGACAATTTTTAATTTTAGTTTTCAAATATATCTGCAAAGATACCGATTCGTAAACTATGATTATGTATGAAAAAGTGTCCGAACTTGCCCTAACTTGTACATACATAGACATACACCAAAGAAATTTTATGAATTCTGCAGAGTTAACACTACCATTTTTCATTTTATTTTGTGATTATTCATTAATTATAAAATAATTATTTTTGAAAATAATTATAGTTTAATCAAATACTTAATAATATTATTATGAATCAATTGTCCATGATATAAGTACTTACACTGGGTATTGTATAAGTTGAATGCAATTCTCATTTTGTATGTTTCACTATCAGTTATGACTGAAAACATTACTACAATTAGCCTTAGTGCTTTTCTTGTAATTTATTTTTTGGGCGGCTTAAGGGAAAAGCTGTATATTTTTTTATTTGCCTGCTGTACCAACTATAGGTACAGCTGCTTCCATCCTGATGAAGTTATTTTTTTCTTTAATTAAATTTAATCAACTACAAAAAGTCATTAAGTAATGTTTTATCATTGCATAAATATGTTGTCTCATTTTTAAAGTTACTAGCCAAGGCACTTCAATTACCGTATTGTTACATAGTTATCCCTCAGCAATTATTTTTATATGTACCTTTATGTTTGGCTTGTGCATCATATAGGCATGGTTTATGAATTGATTAAATTCGTGAATTGCCACAGCTCATGGGTTCTTTTAATTGGTATTAAGGAACGAGAGAGGAGGAGACAGCACATGCTACTTGTGAAAGCCCTTGAAGGACGCAAGCGCCTAGAAGAGAGGGAAAGGCGACGGCAAGAAATGAGAGCAGAGAAGGTTGCCAGCAGAGAGCGCCGGGCAGAGCGTCGTAGGGTTGAGATGGAACTCGTAAGGGAGCTGAAAAAACCAGTCGATGACCTGCAGCTTAGGGGTAACTGAATATTAGAATCCAGGAATAATTGTGAATTTATATTCAGTGCTGAATATAATTTAACCTTATAGTGAACTCTTGGATTTCAAGTATGCTGTGTTCATCATTATATTTGAATTTACTTCTTTTTTAGATCAAAAGAATCTTCCATCACTAGAAAGAATTCCAAACTTGAAGCTCTCTGGTCAAGCATTTGCAGATACATTGATGGTATTTGAATTTCTTCATAATTTTGGAGAAACTCTAGGTTTTGGTAAGTTCTGGTTTATATAAAAAATTCTTTTACTCTGTTAAATTCAGGCTATTATTTTTTATTTTGTGGCACAGTTATGTACAATATAAATGAGGTCCTACAAAGACAACCTTTTTGTGAGAATTTGATGAGCTCTGCTGTACAAACAGCATATGATTTGATCTTTAATTGGCAAGGGATGTAATGGTGAGCATAATACAAAAAAAGTTGAGCATTAGTTATTTATAAAAAAACTGAGTTATGTTTCAAAACCTTTACCCTCCATTCCTTGGAATCATCCAAGGAAAAAGATTCTTAGATGTGAACCCCAGGGGGTGCTACTTGGCATGGAAAAAATTTCTGGATAAGTAAATTCATTTATGTATTCATGAGTAATTCTGTTGCATTTTGTTTGAATATTTTATTGGAAGGTAGACGAACTATGTCATTCCATATTCTACTTTCATGTCCATATTTTCAAATTTGCCACGCACACTAAATGAAAATGGTCCATACCTTGCTGTGAAAATTGTCAATTCAATATTTCTTCCACAGATATGGACAGTTTACCCAGTCTTGGCAGCTTACAAAGGGCATTGCTAAATGAAGAGGAGGCCGAAGAAGAGTTGCTATCTGTGATGACCCATTTGCTTGTCTGTGCCATTGAAGATCCTGGAATTCCAAACCCTGCTCGTCATACCACCCTTCTTGGTCAATCCCTTAGGCAGGCTGACATCACACATGCCAATCTCTCTGAAATACTACGGATCTATCTGTATGCAAATGCTACGGGAGAAGTGAAAGCCTTAACAGGTGATGAATATGTCAACTTTATGTACCTGGATAAAAAATAGTTTTAAACTTCTTATTTAAATCATTTAGGGTGATTGAATATGAAAAAGCTATTAGAATTTGATCATTCTTGAGATTCCTAATCCAATTCTTTTTATATATTTTAAAATGTTCTTCTTCAGTACTGTTATGAAAAGTATTCTTTATTGCTCTTGGTATATTTGTAAGGTGCTCTTTGTGCCTAATGAAATAAAAAAGTATTTAATATTGTTTGTGATAATAGCATGTAGTTTTTTTTCGGATGATATAGGTCTCTGTTATGAAAGAGAACGTGAAAGAGATAGGGAGAAGAGGGAAAGTGCCTTGGATGCCCTTGATTCTGAAAATCCAGATTCACTGGCTGCCAAGCCCATATTTGGTGGAAAGAACTCTGCCTTCTTTTCTCACCTGAGAGACAATGGAACATGGAGAATGTCAAGATGGCTAAGAGAAAGACCTTTCCTCTCCCTTAACCCTACACGAAAGGCTGCCATTCTTGCTTTCCTCTGCAATGAACTGTTGCAGAACAAGGCAGTGCTTCGGCAGATAGAAGGAGCAATCGAAGGTGTGGCCCAGTTAAGGAGGGATCGTTGGACCATCGAGAGCAAGATTCGGAAGTAAGATGCCCTTTATTCTTTCAGCCATGCTTAGTGATATACCATTTGTATTCTTGAAGAGTGACAAACTTAAGATTTTTTTTACAAAACCCAGGAATTTTTCACCTCTTTCTTCCATAATTGATCAATTAGGTTTTACTGTCATGTAACTACATTGCCACTTTTCAGGCATGTATGCTTGCATATTTTACCTGTCCCTGAGAAATAATGAAATGGGATAATTCTCTGAAAATACTGTAGTTTCAGCTTATGCTCTAACAAACTAGGATGTCTGTTTGAGTTTCACCAGATTTCATATTTTTATTTTGTTTTGTATTATTTGACATCTATATATTGGACATTGTACTGTCAGTGTGTGGAATTAAACTTGCAAAATGTACTTACCTTGCAAGCCTTGTTAGTTCCCATCCAGATTAAATTATAAGAATTGCATTTAACACTTTAGGTAACAATTTTAATCATTTTTATAAAAATCACTAAGTGAAAATATTTCTAAACAGGGATGGGAAATTCACAAGAAATTTCACCTTAAAAATGTTAGGGTAAATATGCAGTTATGTATAATACTAATAATTTAACAGAAACCCCTTTTATAATACATAGTTCATTTAGAAACTATTTCAATAGTTATTTTTAATTATATTTTTATGATCAAACAAACTTCATCAAATCAATGCATTACTGTGATATTTAAGCTGTGAAGTGGAGCTATTGACTAATAATAGTTGTCAATATGTTTATCTAATTCTAATAAATATGACTCCTCTCTTGGGGAAATTTTAAAAACTGAATTACTTGTTATGATCATTTGGCATACTCTCCTCTTCACCTTATCTATCCATTGGTCTTTTCCTTCTCATTTGCATGCATTGTAGTGCATGACAGTATTGTAGCATTTAAAGACAATGCTGTGAACAAATGTTGCCATTTCACATTATGCCATATTCCCTTTATTCTAGGTTGCGCCTATTGCATGGAAGGAAATTTCGGCAAGCACATCTCGTTGCCAGGAGAGAAAGTTGCTGTGAAGAGACTTATGAGACAACACAAACAATATTCCCAGCAACAATCTCAGTCCCACTAATGCCTGAAGTTCTGCCTGTCATGGTAAAGAAGAGTGAGGAGGAGGTTGCCAAGACAACAGAGGTGATGACTGTAACAACAGTCGAGGTGGCAGGAGTGAACACCACTCTGGCACCTCAGGAAAAGGATGCTGGGAAGGTGGAAGAAGTCGTCAACAACTGTGGAGAGGGGGTGGTGGCTGAGAAGAAAGAGGCCGTGGCGATAGTGACTCCTCCTGTGAGTGGGGGTGTTCACCTGCCTGGCAACTCGACTGAGAAAACCACTGAAAAGCTCGGGGACAAGTCTCCTGTCGAGAAACCAGTTGACAAGCAGGTTGAGAAACCAGCTGCTGAGAAGCCAGCAGACAAAGCCATAGGTGACAAGTTATTGGAGAAGCCACTGGAGAAGCCACTGGAGAAGCCATTGGAGAAGCCTGTGGAGAAGCCAGTGGAAGAGGAGGAGGAGGATGATGAAGAGGAGGAGAAGGAGAGTGGAAATGAGAGTGAAGGAACTCAGGAAGGAGAAGTCCCAGAAGAAGTGAGTCTCTGCATTCATTTTCACTTTGATGATTGGAGTTGGGCAGCCCGATGCTTTGGAAACAATTTTGAGATTAGATAGATCAATACATTGATGTTTCAACTTTTGAACATTGGGAAAATTGTTGCAAATATGTAGATTGGGCTGAAACATCCAGAATTATGAGGAATTAGAAATTAATTATTACTGCAGTAGGTACTTCCTATTGCTTCCATTTCAAGTGGAAATTCTCATTCTGTATAATTTTCAAATAACTTTCTGTATAGAGACCTGTTTTATTAATTTTCTAAATAAGCAATGCATACTATGTTGTCAGTAGTGTGGTGACACTTCCATGATCTTCAGTTGAATTCTGAATTGAGTTTTGGAGCTGTGCAAATTAAATTTAAGGAGAATATATCTCAGATTGTTATTAGTTCAGCAGTATTATCATTATTCTAGTAATTATTTCATAAATAACAAAGCACAATTTATTAACCACTATGGGAAAATATTGTTTTATATTATCTAAAAATGATAAAGCTGTTAGTATTTTCAGTAGTGTAATTAGTACATTTCTTGTATTTACGTTTCTTTAATTAAGATTTTTCCAGAATTTTTCTGGAAAAGGCTATTAAGCTATCCTTATTTTTAAGGATTTTTTGTTAAATGTGTGATAATATTTTAAATTTCAGGAGGAGGATAAGAATCTCAGCATGGAAGATCTCACACGCAAAATTGAACGCATCACAAAGCAGTCTGAGCAGTCTCTGGCTGAGCTTGCACGGTCTGCATCTCAGCTGCGTGCTGCAGCCCTAGGCCAAGATCGTTACTGGCGACGGTATTGGGTGCTTCCTTGTGCTGGAGGTGTATATGTTGAGGGCATGGAATCTGCAGAACCTGAATTGTTCAAGAAGTCATTGCTGGAAGATGACATGATCTCTACTGGTGCTGAGGATGTTGAGGAGGAACCCACTGCTGATCAGACCAAAGAAGGGGAGACAACACCTGCAGAGGCAGCTGAGATGGAGGCTGAGGTCAAAACGGAAGTGTGTCAGACTCTGGAAGACTCTAGTGAGCCATGTGATGATTCGTCTCCCCCCGTAAAGAAACCCCGAATGGCAGATGATTCAGAGGTGGTGGGCAATGGTGCTGAGGATGAGGAGATGGATGACACGACAGCAGTGCCTGAGGAAGAGGAAGAAAATGAGGAAAAGAAGGAGATTAAAGAGGAGGTGAAGAAGCCCATGGACGTGTGTGAGCCTGTGGATGGAGTGAAAGTGGAAGAATGTGTTGAGGGGGAGAAGGATGTGAAACCGGTGGTCAAGAATCACACAGAACCAAATGGAATCATCAAAAGTGAGAACGAGGAGGAGGTTGTGGTGAAAGAAGAGGCCAAGGAGGTGAAAGAACCCAAAGGTGTGTGGAATGGTGATATTGGTAACGGTGTGGTGGATTCTACTGTTGTGATGGCCGATGAAGGAGTCAAAGAAGAGAATGGTGATATCGACATGGTGACTCCCAACGAAGTCGAAACCAAGGACGCATGCGTGGAGGCCACCACCTCTACCCAACCACCCAGCACTCCGGAGCATGCCGGGTCAACTTCGCAGCCCCCCTGCCAGCACGTGAGGCCCACGTCGACTCGCTCCACACCCCTCAGGTTTGAGCGACTGGGAGATTGTGTGGAGGAGGAGGAGGAGGCGAGGAGAAGGGGCCGCGAAGCTGGCGGGAGTGAATGCCATGGGTCTGAGAGTTCCAACTGTCGGGGGAGTGCAGTGATCAGTTCAGGTGGACTTTTAGGGAATGGCACGGCGGTACAGACAGGAGAGGGAGATGTCAGTGTTGAGACCTCCCAGGCTGGCCCCCTCTTGAACCTGGGTTTCCCACTACCGGCAGCCACACCATCTCCCCCTATATTCCCCGGGGGAGGTGCGTCTCCTGGGGAAAAGCAGTGGTTTGGCATCCTGCCTCGTGATGCGTGTGACGAGACTTCATTGACGAGGCCCCCGGATGACAGGGCCCCCCCCGATGCCACCGAACTGAGAATCCCCACTTACCCCCGTCCCCTGATGATGACGGCAATCTCCCCACCCTCACCCCCATCTCCCTTCTCGCCCCTTCGGGAGTGCTCCCCTGGACCTTCTGGCCGTCCCAGTCGTGCTGAGTCACCCTTGGCTGGCTTGCCACCTGAACTTTTTGGGCCGGATGATGGTCTTAGGATGGATGTTCTTAAACGAATGGCTGAAGTGCATCCAGAACCAAAGCCTGTGCCAAAAGGTTAGTTTGTTCTCCATTTGCCTCTTATGTGAATAATGCAACGAAAGAACAATATTTCACAAGATAGCGAGTGGTTTAACGTTCAGTTAAACATTTACCTGTTGAAAGTTATGTGCATAATGCTTGAAATTTCTTCTTTCGTGGAATATTTCCCATATTTGAAATCATCTAATTGGATTAAAATTAAGGAAATATTTATTTGAGCATCTTATCACATCATCAGTCTATTTATGATATAATAATTTCCACCATGGAAATTTTTAGCAGTTATCTGGAACAGGAATTGCCTAGTGGAATGAGAATTGATTCACTCTCCTTGTGTCATTTTTATAAATGACTATCTTATATGTATTTAATGTTACTAATAGTATGTATTCATTATGATAATTGGCTATTTCAGCTTTTCTTTTTTTAATAAAAATATTTACTTTCAAATATCATTATATTACCAAATTTTAACTCTGAAATTATCTCATTTATCCAGTAACTCCTAAAATCATATCTGGAGATATTGTTTGTCTCAGTGACTGTTTAAAGTGTCTCTTCCATTACACAAGCACTGAGAATTTCATTGGGGATTTATTTTAATTTGTCTTAAATTCTTTATAAGACTATAATGTCCAAGAGTACATCTTCTGGCAGTCCTCTCGGCATTCCTTTGTTAGAATTATTCCATAGGGTGATCATGCCATTATTTTACAGTCACTGGCTGTTATTGTCTATAGTGAGATTGCACACTTAAGTGTAAAGATCACCTCTAAGGATGGCAGATTTTGGGGTGGGGGAGAAATATAGGAACAGGGAGCTTGTGGTATGAACGAAGTAGATGCATGCAAGATAGGAGAGATCAGTGATGCAAAATGCTATGAAACATTTTCAAGATAAGGTAGAATTTAAGACTATTTCTCTGAGAAAGTTTTATCTCATGTGCATTAATAGTTTTTTCAAACTAAACTTATCAACCTCTCCCAATAAGAGTTCTTAGAATAAATGTTCATCAATTCATAAGTAAGAGAGGAAAAACACAGGACCTCTTTTTAAAGTAGATCATATAACTTAGATATTGCTCTTCATAATATTCTTTTTATCATACATTGGTATTAATCCCTGACTCTATTCTTTTGAAGTACATTGATTCACATTATGTGATTTTTTTGTGCCTGAATGAGAAAATATTTTTTTTATACATGATTGTCCGAGACTCTCAAAGCAGCATGGAAAATCATAACTTCAAAGATGTTATAAAATGCTTTTATAGTTATAAATAAGCCATGTAGGTGATTTATATGTTGTGTACAAACATGTGATGCAATGTTTGTTTGAAGCCTTTCCAGAAATTTACATTGAATAATCGAGGGTTGTGAATAATTATTTAGGCATTTGAACATCGGCTATTAGTATTCAAAATGACATTAGATAATTAAATTCTATCAGAAAGTGGTTCTTTATAGTGAACATTCTTAAGCAGGGGGATATAAATGTATGCATGTATTGAGGAATTAACACAATGATGAAATACCCCAAAAAATAATTGAGAATTGCGGTTGTAAGAAATTGCAAGTGCAATTCCAACAGTTAAATGATTAATGGACATTTCATGCACACTTTTAGGTTGTAAACATTTATGTGCCATATTGTGACATTCCTAAATTTAAAATGGTTGAAAACAAAATTTAAAATAATTATTTGAACAGTTTTTATTGAATGTGTACACCCTTTATCTTTGTTTTGTAAGAAGAGGTCACTACTTATTATATAATGATTAAAAAAGACATTCATTAATATTATCACGTTAAAAATAAATTTTATATAGTCTTTGACGTATGAGAATTGTATCATCTGCAAAAACTGAAATCTAAAATTATCATTAGCAGAGCATTTCCTAAAAGCCAAGAAGATTATTTTGTTAATTTCATTGTATGTATTGTTTTACATTACATAATTAATTAACTTTGTTTTCATTATAATTGTACTTATAATAATATTTTCTGATACTTACTGATTGCATTTTAATAATGAATAACTGTAATTTATTCTCATAAGGATCTAAATATGCATTATTTTGAAATTTCTTTAGTTTCCAGAAGTAATAATTTTTATTTTGTGTTTTGTAGAATACCGATGTGGCTGGTGGCGGGTCATAGATGCAACTCAGTTGCAAACAATCCTCGATGCTACTCATCCCCGAGGCATCAGAGAAAGAGAGTTGAGACGCACCATTGCTCGGCATGTTGAGCATGCGATGGAGACATCTAATACTAAGGTAAGGATTGTCAATGAGTGTTATCACTTTATTTTTATAAAAAAAAGATAATTGAAGGATTTTATACTTAAGATTTTATTTTATGGTCATGAAAGTAAACAGGTGATATAAAAATTATAATTGTAAAACATTACTCATTTCAGCTCTGCTCTGTGAATTTTTTTTAGTGGTATAGATAATATTCTTTTATTTGGAGAATATTTTATACAATTAAAGGTAAAGTAAAAAAAATTTTTAGTTAAAATGTTATTTCAATATATCATAATTTTCACATCTAGAGAGCAGTTCAGGTTGAAATATATTAATCCAACACATTAATTTTCTTATTTTTAGTATGAGAGAGAATATTATTTCTATAAAAAACATTTCAATGGTAGTATATTGTTGGGGATCTTTAAAGTATATTTTTTCTACTACTCCAACTCAACCCAAACTATTTCTTCTACCTTATCTAAGTTAAAACTTAAAATTGTATTTCCATTTAAAAATTATGGATTGTTTTTCCCTAATTAATTTTTATTTTACACATTCAATGCTGCCTGCGACACATTGTCTCATATCAAATTTGTTTTGACTGGTGGGCAGTGACAGTGTGTCCCTGTTGATTAATCCACTTTTAAATGGCCCAGGTCCCTTTTCACTCAGGGGAATAGTGTGTAACTGTAGCCTAACAATGAACATGTAAGAAACATTTTCATGCATACCATTAATTATTAAATATTTTCCATGGAATGAAGTGGGGTGATGTTTTAGCTTTTTTGTGGGAAATAAAGTTCTTGGTTTCTTTGGTTTTACAAAAGTTTCATATAACCTATGATTCTAGAAATAATTTTGTCATTATGTCTTACATCAAAAGGCTAATTTATGTCACTACCTGAAAACTGGCTAGATAAGGAATATTATTGGCTTTTCAGAAAGCTAAGATGAAAAAAGGAATTTTTAAGTTAATGTAACTTTCACTATATAATTTATGAAACTATTTAATTTTTATTGTTTATCTACCAACTAATTAGTTATTTCTTTACACATAAGTAGTGCTTGCATGTCCTAAGTCTATTGTAGATTGTCCAAGAGTCACATTTTGAAAGAATTAAGTTAAACATATAAAAAAAAATGATTTGTACATAAAATATGCAACCTGTTTGGAAAATAAATATTAAATGAACAACAGCAGACACCAAAAGAACCTGAAGAAACTTTAACCATAGCATGAGTAGAATCATTGGTAGATCCTAAACTTTTTTAAAATTCTGAAACCAGTTAAGATTGTCTGTGATTTTAAAAATTGTATACAGGTGTTTCTAAATTATATGATTAGACATTGGTTTTAACCTTGTCCAAACTTAAGAGAAAACCAAAGTTAAGAATAAATTTTTTGATATTCCTAATCTTACTGGAAACTCATTAATTAATCAATTAGGAAATTTCAAATCCTTTGTTATTTTATTTATGTGAATATAGGAGTTTTAAGTTGGTAGTGTAGCTCTACTAAATACTACAGAATAATTTTTCAATGGGAAACTTTTTCAGATTTTATGGACAGTAGGAAGTTATGTCTATTTATGTATTGAGTAAATAATTACTTTGTTGTTTGTGGTATTTGTTCATGTAAATTGCTTGTTTGTTTTTCATACGTAGCGTAATAAGAAAAAAGCTGTAGCTTTATGGTATTCCCTGTGGCTTTAAAATTTTGCCTTGTGGTGATCCACCCATTTTTTAATCAGATGAACTAAATTATTTTATGTGAAATTTTAGGAATGGCCTCATTCTGCTTCATCTGAGGAAGTGACCTTAAATTCTAGTTTCTTGAATAAATATAGTCAATGCTTAGGGCTATAACCACCAGAAAATTGTTTTTTTTTTACAAAATAAATAGCCCATGAATATCCATTTTTCCAGTAGCCTTGCTGGTTTCTTAATGGTTACTGTATTTATGCGCACAATTAAATCCATGAACAGTTCATCTTATCATTTCCCTTAATGTTACAAATCTAATATAAACTTACTCTTTGGTTTTACATTTGCTGCCTAGCAAACGGAGAAAGCTTGTCTTTCTACTGTAAGTACATTTCTAAAAGATTTTATGCTGCCCAGTTTTAAAGAGCTATATATTACCATTAATGCTTATTGCAGTGTATAACAGTTTTTGCGTTCATGGTGTGCCATGGCTGTGGTAGTTCTCGAAAACTTTGGTTAGGGAACAGATAATATCATCACAGATAAAGAAAGTTTTAATAATAATGCAAACTCTGCTTTTCATTTTGGTAGCTGTTGGAATTATTTTACTTTATTTTGAAGCACTTTTTTGTTTAATCTGATTTGCTATGATGTTAACAAGCATGAAATCAAGTTCCCAAGTATTTTTTTATTATTGCTACAGTATTCATACACGACATATTATTTGTAGTCCTTTTGAAAATTGCATGGAAAAGCTTTAGTAGTTATTTGCTTATTTCTGCTTTATATAAATCCTAAACACTAACAATATGATAAATATTTATTGATACAGGAAAATGACTTTTACCCAAAATATGGCAGTAAGTCAAAAATGATTAGAATTAAAATTAATGCTTTGTATTCAGGGTGATTACATACATTAAAGGTACCTTAATGGTAAGGGGATGTCTGATTTAATTAAAGCAAACGATTATAATATTAAACTTTGTGAAATATGCATAACTGTTATGATGCTTGTAAAACTGCACATTGACTGTTGAATGAGTTGCATTTTTCATCATGGGTTAATTGTGTCTTTTTGTGTGAAGGTAAAATATGTAGCTATACTGTTGGAAAGTTTTACATAACTATTGTTCAGTGATATTTTTTCATATAATATTTTAATGAAATAGTGTGGGTTTTTGAGAATAAATTTTGCACAGAATTATTTTGCTTTATTATGTTTTTTTTATGCTATGTGGATTTTAAGTTTTAATATTGTGAACATTAAATTTTATGACCATTCTATCTTAACGTAAATATATTAGCCGTAATGCTTTCTGCTTTCAAGAATTAATAATATTTGGCAAACTTTTCCTGAAGATTCTTTTGTTGTAGTTGGGCATAAATACCAATAAATAATCAAGTCAAATTAATTTTTTTAACATTGGTTATATAATTACTTAAAATAACTATATTTTTTGTTTTCACATAATTTCCCTTTTTAAGCAGATTAATATACTCGTCATTGATTTTACTACTCCATCCATGTCTTTATTTTTAAAAATCAGTAATGACTGCCCATAAGTAGGCCTCTACTTATTGATAACTATTTAGAAATAATTATTTTTTAATAGATAAAAATTACTCTATCATAAATCAATTATAATTCCACAGTTGAAATTGTATATACAAGATATTAGAAAAGAGAAATTCATTATTATTGTAGACATACCAATGGCTGATCAGTAGTAATTAGTGTTGAAGTCCACCTTTTACTGAAGTTTTGTATATTTTGTATAGTTATGTCGACATGGGGATAGAATAGCTACAGATTTAAACCCTACTGTGAAAAATGGTGCTCCGCCCAGCTCTACACCATGCCGCACAGAGGAGGAGAAGGAATCTGAGAGGGTAAAAACTCCACCTGTGGATGCAGATGATGAGTGGAGACCTCATGTGGCACTCAGGGTTGACATGCTCATGTTGGAACAAGTAGAGGCCCTGGAGGACAAAGTTGCCAATGCCTCTATGCAGGTGAAGGTAAATAAATTATGACTGTGTGCAATACTCTCGCTGAAATTGTCAGCCTACAGTTCAATATGATTACACAATGGAACATCAAAAACTTTTCTGGGCTAATATACGTACTACTTTGAAAAATCCATTAGGTCGGATGTATTTCAGCATTCAATTCTGGTGCAACACAGTACACCTTTGTGGTTCACTGAACAATCCAAATCCCTATGGATTCCACCATTGCCCTTTGTAACATATAATGTCTGTCTATATGAGTTTTTGTGAAGATGAACAAAACTTATTCCTACTCACCAGGTATAGAAGCTGATAGCTTGAATTTTCACCAATTTATTCTTCATGGATAAAATCTTTTAATGAGAAGTATTAATTGAAAACACCCTGTGTATTTTTACTGTTAAATACTTTCCATTGTTATTACTGAATTACACAAGCTTGGAGAATGGAGCAGGGTTTTATAAAATGCTCCAAATGGAATGTTTAAGCTATAAAAAGTTTTTGTTTAGCCTTTGGATATTTGGAGAAAATTATGGTTAAAATATGGGAATGATTTATTACTTTTTCTGTAATTGAAAGAAATATTGAGTTAAAACCATGTTTTACTTGGAAATATGACAAATAGTATTTATTTTTCCAAATTTAGCTAAGTTGTTGCACATTATTCCCAGATAATGAGTTTTTGGATCACGTCAGTAAAACATTAATCCATTTTATGATAAAATTTTGAGATTCAAGAAACTCACAACCACATCTCAATTACATTCATAACTGTGGTTCATAAACTAAAGTTTCACAAAATGCACCGATTTCAATGCATGCCAGCAACCGAACTAGTGCTCTCTTAGCAATTCCATACTTATAAGTGATATAATTCAAAATATATTTGCAAATGCTGTTGATGCTGTTTTATATACTGGTTAAATCAGCTAATTGTGATGTCAACTAATGGACTAAATGTAATTTTAGGGTTGGAAAGTACCAAACAGAGCAACATCAGAAGAGGGACCAGGTTTCAGGCCAGCATGTGTGCCACCTGAAGGTGAAAATGATGTGAGGCTCAATCCATTAGCTATAGCAAGGGATCATTTACTTTCACTCGAAGCAGCTATTGAAAGGAGGTACTTAAAGGCACCCCTAGGAACAAGGTAAGAACAATCATCCTGTACAACTTTTTGCTAATTAATAAACTGGATTTTGTGGGAAGAATCCAAATTATGTGGAATGAATTTTTCCTTTAAAAAACTTCTGTGATTTTTGAACTCTCCTTTGTTGGGTTGTGTGTGCAACCTATCTCCTTGTCCTTTACGGGCACTTAGACTCATGGTCACCCTGACCCTTTGAACATACTCTCTCTGTTTTACTTAAGTTTTCAAATTATTCATTCCTTACTCCAACCTTTCTAAATAATGTCTTTTGTCACCATCACCCATCAGTGGATTTTCAGCCCACCTTCCACTTTGTTCTGCATCCTTAATCTTAGATCCTGTATAGTTCTGTGAATGTCATTTTTAGCCTTTTTTTAAAACTATGACTGAAAAGAGCTCCTTTTTACAGGAATGTTCATTTTTTAATTGATTACAAAAAGTGGAATTAAAGAAAAGATATTGATTGTAAGGTAATAAACAATAATCAGAATTTGAAATAATAGTGTCTTCAAAGTTGTGCTTACTCATCATTTGGTGATAAAAAAGAAGCACATGAATTATAATGGATAATGCTTAAGTAGATCATTGGTATAGAGTGGAAAGAATCACTATAACACCATACCGGCCTCAGTGGCGGCGGGGTAATGTCCTCATAAACCAATCCGGAGGTTCGAATCCCAGCTAGGTGATTTTTCATTCTCCACCTAGGGCATGTATGTTTCTTCCTCATTGTTACATGTTGTTATATTGTGCCACCGTAATTGGCTTAGTGCTGTGTGTAGGCAACTGATTAATAAAAAAAAATATTTTACCATTGGAGCTATACCATGTGTTAGGTCTCTATGATTGAATACTAACTTCAGATAAAAAACTTCACAAATAAATATAATTTCGTCTGGCCATGATCAAGCCAACAGCTATAAAAGGTTTCATAAGTATCTACCAGGTATTTCATCCTAATTTTATGGATTAAATTGAAGTTTTCCCACCATATGGCTTGAGTGAAAACCAGAAAACTTTTCATTCAAAATGTTTAATTTTTCTAACCTTATGAATCATTTGCTTTATCCCACAGCAATTCTGATCTCAACTTATCTGGGCTCTCTGGTGATGGTAGTACCTCAAAGGATTCAGGCAACAAAGATTCAAGAGGAGACAACAGTGGGGGAAATGGTAGTGGTGGAGGGGGAAGTGGTAATGAAGCAGAGGACGTTCCTAAGGGACTGGCCATCTGGAGGGAAGCAGTCATGAGAGCTGAAACATCTGCCCAACTTGCAATGGCATTCTACATGCTTGAGGCTTCCATAGCATGGGACAAAAGCATCATGAAAGCTGTGAGTATATGAACAATTTTCAACTATGTCTTAGACATCAGAGGCATGAAAAAACTTTTTCTCTAATAGGTCTATTAGATGTGGTAAGGTCTTCAGAGTATGCTCAAAGTGATGGTACAATAAAAGATTTAAGAATGCCTGAAATGGAATGGATTAATTTGGCATCAAGCCCATTATCAAGAGCCCATAAAAAAGAAATTATATTATATGCTGCTTCCTACTTAATATGGAATAATTGACTTTCTATATTGCTGATGTGAGAATTACCTTCATAGATAACAATATATTTTTGGATGAGTGTTCACCTTGAAGTTAAAAAATTAACTACACTGATTTGATTAAGTTGTAATTGTCTGAAATCATTTCTATGTTTGTTTATCATAAGTTTTGTGTTTACTCTGAGAGATCCAATAAGATACTTACATACACATACCAGTCTAATGCAAATAGGTCATAAGACTTCAATTTTTGGTAACTTTAGATTTTACTCTTTTTAAAAAAGTTTAAAAACTATACTCCTGATTAAGAGCATTCTTCATAAAGAATTCAAAATTCCGATATGTGGAAACCCCTTCACCAGTATCATCAATATGGACAAAAATGGACCAGTAGTGACAAAAGTAGGATTAACTAGCTCATGTAACATGGAAGACAACAATTTTAACTGATGCAAAAATAAATATGATGTGGTATTGTACAAAGTATAATGTATTATTTAATAACTAGAGGTCATTGTGTAAAAGCTCAGCTAAGCCTTAAAATGTGTTGAGAAAAATAGGAAAAAATCTAAAGAATATTGGATAAAAACTTTTTGTGATTACAGGGATTAAAAATTTAAGTGCAAAAGTACCATAACTAATCATGACAATCCAACTTCTGCTAGTCTTATAATTAAAAACTTAAAGTGAATGATCAAGTAGATTTAAAACCACATATCTTTGCATGTGAACTGTGGAGAATGCAATTTCTGATTTGGAAGAATGGAAGTTTGATCCAAATACATTCTAAAGGACAAAATTTTCTATTTATTGAAAATCATTAACAGTGATAATATATATAGAGTAAATGGAACTTTCATTAATCATAAAGAGATACAAAGGAAGGAAATAGATACATTATTAATTGGGAAATTGTTAATTACATTGTAATGGCATACCCTAATAGGTAAAGTGCATGACCATGACATAATCCTATGCTTTTAAAAATATGGCTGATACCTTTATAAATCATGGCTAAGCTTAAGCTATTTGATTCTCTGAATCCCAGGTCTTTCTCATAAGCTGCGAGTGTGACCCCAACCAATGTATGTTAATCTAAAATGCCTTAAAGCCTTGAGCCATTCACTCATTCTTCTAACCAATCCTCAGATTATTCATTGTTGTCAAATAAGTAATTTATAATGAGATCTGTTTCATAAATGTTTTGCTATCTTGTCAAGAGTTGAGTAAATTTTATACCTGGCTATAATGTCAATTTTATAACTGCCAGTTAAAATTTTGTTATTGTGAATTGTTTGTATTTTTTCATTGTTTTGTTACTGATTGTCTCTTTTTTATGGAACAGAATTGCCAGTTTTGTCATAGTGGAGACAACGAAGATAAATTACTGCTCTGTGATGGTTGTGATAAGGGATATCATACGTACTGCTTTCGTCCAAAAATGGAAAACATCCCAGAGGGTGACTGGTAAGTGATGAGTCCATTGGGGACACTTGATTTGATTGGGCAATTTCAATTACATTGGGATTAAATTTATGAAATACAAGGCAATTGAATACCTGCTGTTAACCTAGCTTACTCTCACCTTTAATCATAACTAACTAAAAAACAGGTTAGAAACTGTGTAAATGTAGTACCCAGTTTCCTGTTATAACCTGAATTTGGATTTTGGAAATTACTAGGACTTATTCCTCTTTTGTATAAAGTACCCATCTTCATTCAATCTAAAATGATTTGTATTCTTCAGTTAACATTAAATGAAAATAGCTAAGTACTAAGGCAATAAGATTATAAATTAGTGGGTTCATCATTAACGGGTCAATCATTGAAGCTCAAGAAAAAGTTGATATGAATGATTATTTTTACAAAAGTTTGAAATGGAGTTATCTGGATTTTAATGGATCTTTCAAATGCTGTTTGTGCTCACCCAAAAAATTTAAGTTATCTTTTAAAGGAAAGTAGTAGTGTAGATCTTCTTCTATTAGCCTTTTCAATGGCAAAAACACATTATTTGAAGCAATAGAGGAAGAAATCACATTGAAAAACATCACAGTAAATTGATAAAAATCTGAGGTATTATAAAACTAATTAATAATAGGCACATCAGAGGCTGGATGTACATTTTTTAATGTTGCTGTTATAGATAAAACTACAGATTGTTCAATTTTACTATAGTGTTCTCAGACTTACACTTAAAGTGCCTCATCAATTACTATTATTAGAATTGAATTTAAAAAATTATGTTTCATAAATACATGGTGACCAATGTAAAATTCAGCAATTAGATATATCTTACTTTGGGTGCATGATTTCTTCATTTGTAGGAGATATTCTTTTTTGTAAAAATACTCTCTTAATTGCATAAGGAAATGTGACTTACCATTGTTGCAAGTCACATCTGCTCCCAAAATATTTTGATAATTAGGGTAGAGTTTTGTTAACATGTAATTCAAGGGGCAAATTTAGTAATTGAAACTTGTATCAATCAAAATTTTCCAGCAAAGGTGTTTTGACTGTTTGAACAAATGTACTTTCAAAAACCATTAAGAGGAAATATTTTGGCTTCTCCATTCTTTCAACATAATAATTTTTAGTTTAGACAACTGTTAATTCACAATTTTCTATAGAAGCTATATGTTATTTTCTTCTTAGTTTTGCAATAAACTGCTGTATCATTAAGAAATTATTCTTGCTAATTTATTACTTTGAACCATTTCACAATTTTATAATTCACTTTTTTCATTCATTCATAATGAAGTAAAAAAAATGTTATAAATTTTTTTTCTTTGATACAGTTGTTGTTATTTATAATGAATTCATGTTGTGAGAATGAATTATGCCCTTATTTGTAAAATAAATGAATTTTATTTCTAATGAACAATAAATAGGTACTGCTACGAATGTCTTAACAAAGTGACAGGGGAAAGGAACTGTATTGTGTGCGGACGCAAAGTTGGAAAAAATCTGGTGCAGTGTGATCAGTGTCCCAGGGCATACCACACTGATTGTTTACAGCCTCCCATCAACAAGGTAAGTTCATACATTAAAACATATCTTCACATATATCCTGGGAGTGGTAGATTTCAAGGCATTTTATAATTTCATTAGTTCTGTAATCGGCTGTATGAGATGATGTATTAGAGGACTAATTTACTATCAAATAAGGACCAATGGTGTCAGTGAGTTACTTTCATTACAATCATTAAGAGGTCCATAACACCACAATGCTTCAACAGTCAAGGAACCAGAGTAGTACACGGTGTGTAACTGTCAAATTGAGAGTCATTTAACTTAAGAGGGAAACTATGAGTAACACCACTAAGAAAATACTAGCAAACTTCTTCATATGTGGTGGTGAATATATCATTTTATATGTTACAGCTCCATTTATTTCTATTGGAATCCATGATCATTTTTGTGAATATTTGTTCTCAAGAAATTTTAATTTTTAATGTCAGTATTTAAAAATGGCTAGGGGGAAATACTATAACCTTTCGTAGAACTGCCATTTTTATTACTTGCTTGCTTTAAAAGTCATTTATTGGTACATTTAGTATTTACAATTGCTTCAAAATTTGTGAGTACAGAATATTTTCCAGAGAAATCTAGAATTTAAATCTGGAGCTTTGTGCGACGAAAATGTTGACTAGAAAAAATGAAGTTATAGTAGACTTATATGCCTAAATTGGCAATCCTGTCAATTTTACCTGATCTCAAAGTTTTGAAAATGAATAAAATTTGGAAATGTCTATTAAAGTTATTAATTTTTATTACTTTTGCAAAGTTTTTGCAAAAAGAAATGCATTTAATCAAGATTCCAGAATTGTGTGAGTGAATGGAAAAATTAACTTTGTCCCTCAGATAATTATGCTGCTTTGATGAGCATTGTCAGGTCCTAAAAAATTGGTTGCTAAAAAGTGATTTGAAACCATATAGAATACCATTTTTCAATTTTTGGGTCAAATTGTTTCAGTATCAGAGTTGTGCAAGCAGCAAATATGGGTTAATTATATTTTTCTTTGTATTCCACAAAAAGTCATTTGGACTTAGTGGAAGTCTACAGTAATTTGTGAATATTTTGCTACTATTCCATCACAGACACAAATCCTGGTAGAACTTCCACTTGTTGCTGATGATATATAATATAAAGAGTATTTTATCCATTTTTCTAATTTATAACAAAATTACAGCATGGAGTTATTTAAAATTATCATACAAGCATTCTTTGTGGAGTGGCCTCTTGTTTAATTTCATACCAAAGGGTTTTTTTTATTAGTTCATTTATTTCTTAATATTTATTATTTATTGCTATAAAACCCCATAACTATATATCAATTTTGGAAATTATATATTGTTTGGTAACCTAATATATATGATATATATTTTTTTCCTTGGGCAAGCTCATGAGAAAGTTTTTTTTTTCAATATTCATGCAGACTCTCTCTATTTGCCCATTTGGATTCCTGATGTGAACACTTTCACTTTATTTCTCCCTTCTCTCCTTGTCTGCTTTTGAGCAGGTTCCTCGGGTCAAGTACCTG
>WURS02474424.1:5406856-5423210 GCA_011762765.2 Rhinocypha anisoptera
CTATAAGTGTGTGCGTGTGTTCGTTGTTGCTGCTCATCTGAGATTTTCCAAAGTATATATATAAGTACGGAAGATATATATATAGAGAGATGTATATATATATATATATATATAGAGAGAGAGAGAGGCGGGGGGGTGATAGAACAGATTCATGATCGATCTATCCACCTGATACAGTAAAAATTCAAGTAACCAAGGAACAAAAGGGACTTCTCTCACTTTGAAGTGATCACTGATGTGTCTCCTTGTATCTAATTATACTGTCACTCACTGGGTACTTTTATATGCTACATTACGACTTATTCATCATTAATTCAAAATAGTATAAATTCAACACTCTTATATTCATATGAAAGACTCATTTCAACTTTCATTTTGCCAGCCTTTACCCTACTGCCACTCTCCTGTGACTTTCCCTATTCTAAAGGTCAAATTAATCCATCTAATTACTAAGTTATTATACCTCAAAACTCTAAATAAAATACTTGGTAATTATTATGATATTGCTCTGTCTTCATGTTTAAAATGAAAGAAATCACAGATTTGTATGTTAATAGGATATGATCTGTAGTAGATTTCAGCACTAAACAACTTTGGGTATGAAAAGGTACCTTATTATGAAAAGTCAAAACCTTGAAAAATTAGAAACAACTCAACCATAACTACACTTATGAATTTAAAAATAAATCGATGGCATTCCTTCCAAGCATACTAACTAGTGAAAGTAACTCATCATAACTAACTAGTGAAAATAACTTGATCATCAGCTGTAATCAACCTGAAAATAAGCTTGGTGCAGTTGTGAAAAGGTCAATACTGTTTTGTAATCATTACATGTGTAGTTATGGTTGCAAGTATTGCTGGTAGTAGTACTTTTGTTTATTGGGGGCTTTGATGGCTATGCACACCTCTTCAAATCATAGAAATAACCTTATTGGACAAACACAACATCCATGCCATGGGGAGGACTCGAACCTTTGGATTAGCCGGCAAGTGCGCTACCCCCAGGCTATTCCAGCCAGTGCAGAAAGTAACTCATATTTCCTTTGAAGATCTCTATGTGCAGTAGCTTTAATTAATATTTAAAGATAAGTACTTAATTAGGAGTGGATATTTATTAAAGAAAATTATATTGTTAAATTTTCCACAAGCTAAGTGGGTATATAATCTTCATCTCATGCATAACTATGTTGAATAAATGAATCTGTCTTCCCTAGAGGAAGTGGCCAAACTAGCTTACACTGCCTGTGTGGCCAGCAGCACAGTATGTAGCCATTTAGCACACTTGGGTAGCCACTTCCTCTAGGGTTTATCCTGCTAACTAACTGTGGCAATGAATTACATGAGAAAAACCCCAGATTCTTTGCCTATTCCTCATCTTGTATGATCCCCTATGTCAATCTCTTTTGCTTTTTATTTCCATAGTACTAACCAATGTCATTCACTTTATAACCCATGTCTGCCACTGCAACAGTCATTTGTTCAATTGGTGCCTATCCATCTTTCACAACTTAATTAAATATCTTCTAATACTTTTTTTTGGTATCTTAATGATTCAGCTTCATCAATCTGAAAATTAAGTAAAAAGTAGTCTTACACATAATTACAGTGGCACCTGTTTAAGTCCATTGAATTGCTCTAAGTTTTGTATAGTTTAAAATGCATAGGTACTTGTGTAGGTAACCAAATACATTCCATATACACATATCACATTATATTTCATTATTCTATCTTTAGACAAACAAATTAAACAATATAGCTTGGTACTTGAAACTGATTCTGGTCTCCTCCATTATTTACAAACCTGGTTTATCCACATTATTATTGATGAATGGCATCATTTGTATATACATTTTAAATATTTTATTATAATAAATAAATACAGTAATAGCAAAATTATCTTTCACTAAATAGCAATTATATTCTAACCTGTCTTAAGACTGTTAGTTGAAATTCTGGTAATGGGAATTATTAACAACAGCTTTATTGAGCCATCTTGGCTGTTTTTTTTTATAAATTGCCTATTTCAAGGGTATACAGTTTTATAGGCAGGATATAGATTGGATTGAATGGAGAACAAGTAAATGCAATTAAATTTTCACTAAACAGGATTAAGGTTCCAGGTACCTTTTCTATCCTCATTTATAGTTATATTAGAAGGATAGATATATATTCAGAGTGTTTATTTGCCCATTTGTCAAAATGGACTTAAGGGACTTATTACTTCTTGTACATACCTCTTTTTTTACTCATATTCCACTTAGAAGGAAATAAAAATGCACATGTGTTTTAAAATAAAAATAATATGATTATACAAAGTTTCACAATTATTTCTCAACATCCACAGGCAGATTCAATCACACATGGCTGCTGAATTTTAATTTATAATACCCTTGATAAATGTTCTAATTTTGATCAATAAATGGATGGATACTACATGACATGATTTTAATCAAACAAACATCTCACTGTCATTTTAACTCCCTTAGAAATGTTCTTGCTTGACTTCACTTCCAAGGAGAACACAGTAACCTTCTGGAATGTATATCAATGCAGATTTATACTTTAGGGCAGTGATTTTCAAGTTCAGAGGGTTGTATATTTTTAATATCTCTTCTCTGCTTGTCCCATCTCAGGTTTTAGTCTTTAGTCATGTGTATTGTATATGATTTTTTAAAATTAGAAATGAAATGTATGCAATCAATCTTTATGAATAAATCCTTTTCAAATATAGATATATTACAAATGCTAAACACATTTATGCATATGTTTATATATTATACATGCAATATCCCGCAAATTTCCCAAGTCCTCCCATTGTATTTAGTTCAAATTTTTACCCACTGTTTAAGCTACCCTATGATTTATATTATTTTGGAATCCAGTCTTTATATATAATATTTTTATTCAAGTAAGTTTTTGAAGTAGGACTAACCATATGTAGATGGACAGCATAATTATTTCATGGCTTTTATACAAAGAATTTCTGTGGCGACCTAAAAGATCACTAAAAGTTTAAGTAGTGTGTATTGCATAGTTTCTTAGTTGCTTTCAGTGACAACCTACAAAATGGCTAGTAATGTGGAAAAGTCTGTGCTGCATTATTGTATAGTATTTACCAATTGTAGATATTATATGTCAGGTTTTGTTATTGATTGCTCGATTATCTCACAAAACCTGTTAGAAATATTTTTGTATTTTCCTCAACATGTTTTTGAAACTGGAGAATCTTGGGGTTATGTTTACAGCAGGTCAATATTGGACAGAACTTATTAAAATTTGCTGAGACAGTATTTGAATTTTGATTTTTTTATTTTTTAGAATCTTTTGTTGGTTTTTGTAACATTAGCTTGTATAATAAATTTTAAAACTTATTTTGAAATCCACTTAGTTACATAAGTTCCTCTAAAAGTTCCATAAACTGTATTAATCATAGTCAATGGAAAAGCCAACGTAAAACCTTAAACATGTAATTAGGTATGGGTTAAATAAATGCTAATTAAACAATAATTCATCGTTGATTACTTAAAAATGAAATTGAATGAATTAATAGCACAAGCATAATGTATATGTCAAAAATAATGATGCACATGAAATAAAGAATGTCAAGGGAACAGGAAATGTTCAGTGTATTGATCAAGAAAATAATGACAAAGTGTACAACCAAACTTTATTTTTAGATTGCCACACAAAAACTCAAATTAAACAACCCGGTACTCATCCTTCATTAGATCAATGTAAGGCAAATATATGCTATCCTGGCATCCTGGCATTTTTTTAACTATCCAGTTAGAACTTCCATATCTCTGATGCTGTATTATTCGAGTGAATACAGGAGTACATGAGCAATGCTAGTTCTCCAATACATTCTCATATTTCATCATGAAGACAAGGATTTTCACTGAAATCAATTCATTTTTGCAGAATATCTTAAGAGGTTGAAATGTCACTTCATCAAAGTGTGCGTGAATTTGAACTGTGGCCACGGGAGGGATGAATGGGCTGCCATCACAACCACCTCGATCACACTAAAGCACACACACCAAGGAAGACTCACACAACACTTGCATACTTTGCATCCCAATCAGTTTTGTAGCAGCTCAGGGGATATGGAACCTCCAACTCAATACTGACTCAATACCCACTGATTGAAAGCCATAAATATTCAAATAATAAAAAGGATTATAATTTAAATAAAAACATGAAATGAATGTGAAAGGCTGTTCTTTCACAGGTTAGGTACAGTCATGCAAACTGCTGCTATTCTATCCCTTTTGCCAGGTTTAACTTAGCAAGATGAAGGTTATTTGTGAATTTGCAGTGAATAATTATATCATTAAATGTTGGAAGTATTAATTTGAATGAGTGAGTAGTGACCAATGAAACAATTTTTAAGGTATATGTTACAAGGTTATACATATAATACAATAACTTGATGTAACCAGTCAGTAGGAGACATAAAAACATAATAAGGTTTTTTTAATTCAGGCAGGTTTCAACTATTTATCTAGAGCAACATATCTTCATGTAAGTATATATTTGTTGTGTGAGTTCATGTGTGCTTGAATGTGTATGTGTATCTGTGTAAGTGTGTTAATGTTAGTGTATTGTCTGAAAAAATATAACAAACCATGCACAACATGGTCTCATAGTAACAATCTACATAATTTTCAAGTACCAGGATAACAAACAAACTCCTGATGCTCCCTTCATAAATTTGTAACAAACGTTCACACAAAATGTAATTCTGTATTAGACACTTGAAATGGAACATGACTGTTGTAAATACTACTCCCACATGTGCCTACTGTCTGCCTGTACTTGAACAAGTGAAATAGTGCAATTTGCAAAGTTAGCACATTTTTTATACCTCAACAGGAGCAATATGGGCTAATATTCATGTCCTAGGCTAATTGGTATCATACCATTGCTTCAAGTTGTTACACAAAAGAATGTTCAAATGCTTTAAAAGCCTGAGTCACAAATTTACCTCTAACACTCTCTATTATCATTTCCATCTATTCTAGAAGAACAAATGTATTGTACCACCAGGATGGTCTAAATTAATAAGTGAGTGTAATTTATTTAATGTTTTTAATATGCATATATGTGTATATATGAGTTTATTCTTAATGGTTAAGAAAAAAATGGATGCATCATCTAAGTATCCAAAATATATAATAGGGAAAACAAATTGCCACAACTCCTCTGTCTGAATCTCACTTTTCTTAGCTGTCGTTCCATTGTTCTTGTAACTCACTGAATCCTTTGCATCAGCATGTGTTGAAAAATCACATGGCTGGACCAACTATCACAACGTTCTCTTCATCACCTACACCTAATCCTCCAACAACAAGGCTCAAGCTTCCTTCCCCATGGACAAAGAATAGAGGAGGGTCTATTAGTTTGAACCTTAAAGATCTTCTGGCACATTTGACCTTATGTCCAATCTTGATGTACGTCACTTCAATCTTCTAATTTCAGCCCAGGTTTAGTCACTAATAGCCCTAAAACAACACTGCCACATTATACTTCACAGATAATTAAAAACAAGATCAATAAAATGTACATACATTCTAGGCACTTAGATAACATTGTAAGCTTTCTTCCATACATCCTTCCATTAATTTTTTTGCTCTTTTTGTGAGTAATAATAACCAAAACTGAAAACTGTTTATTCTCTATTACAGAGTGAATCTATATCACCTTTAGAGAAGAATTTCACTTATTGTTGAACAATCCATTAAACAATCGCGGCCCAAATGCTTAGCTCTACCTCATTTGTGCCTTTATCATCACATTGGCAGATTCCTCAGCGTACCAGCCACTACAGGCATGCAACAACTGCCTACAACAACAAAGTGTGACTTTTTTACCTGCTTACAAACACTGGATTATTGCTTTAAAATTTCTTTTGGTTAAAATACAGAAGCATCAATTTCATCTTTAAACTCAAAACACTGAATGAGAGAACAACGATATGCATACATGATATGGAAGCAATTTTTTTAAAAGAGAAAGACATGTGTGTGTGTTTGTGTGAATGTATGACTAAGATAGGTGCAATGGACAAAAGAGACAAAAAGAGTCAAGTTAAAGTATTAATCCATCGTCAATAACAGGCCTTGCAATCTAATTTTGCCAGACATAATTCAATAGACAGCTTTGTGCGTACCTCTTTACTCAAGCTATTTAAAGATCCCATATGCAAAAGTTGGAAATAGTTAGAATATGTGGAATTACATTAGTCCAAATTGAACCTGAAAGAAGTTCAAATTTGGTAAATGGATTAAAGTTTTTAAAGCATTCTTCACCATAAAAGTTCATTCTAACATAGATGCTCCTAATTGAAGTTTATATTGCTCTTTGAAGAGAAATTTCAAATACACTTCAAACGTTTTAATATGCACACACACATTAGAGAGAACAAGAATTAAAAACGCAACTCTAAATTGTATCTCTCAATAACAACGAATGTTTTTAAATAAAATATATGTGTTTAAGTATATATTAATGTGTATACATAATTTGTGGGGTAAATAAGTCATACATATGATCTCCTTTATATATTTTTAAATATCTAGTAAAATAGCGACTATACCCTTATGAATTTTATGTACACATTTGCACTTTCCTACATAGTAGCTTTATTTCGTAAGTTTTATATTTTATTTTAATTTTATACAATTTATGAATGCAAATGTATTCCAATACCACAAGCCAAAAGTTTGTGACCATCCTGTTTTTTCATTATTTTTGCATCCAAATAGTTGAAGAAACTATGGTTTCATACTTCAGGCCTGGGGATTCTGTCAACAAGTATAAACATACTGTAATATATTCAAGAAACTGGAAATAACTTCAACAAATCTGACTTCATTTTGACATCATGAAGCTATTAACATGATAAAGGTTGTGATTATTTGAGCTATGCTTCCTCATATCAAATTGTATGAGGATTGTTTGGAAGCATTGCACCTTCTCCATTGTCATTCAACCAAACCATCTTACATAAGCCAACAGTTGTATATAGAAAATATGAGTCCAACCACCAAATTTTGACAAGGGAAAGAAGTATGGATCATTTTCCCTCATCCATACTGCAGTGTGTGCTAATCCCAATGATTATTCAGTGGTTGCACATAAAACATTTCATTAATTCACTTTAGAACTAATTTGTGTTTCCCATTTCACAGCACCAATACTGGAAACAATGCTTGCACAGCAAGTGTCCTTGATTCTATCGCATATAT
Organism: Rhinocypha anisoptera; assembly: GCA_011762765.2. Classification (NCBI taxonomy): domain Eukaryota; kingdom Metazoa; phylum Arthropoda; class Insecta; order Odonata; family Chlorocyphidae; genus Rhinocypha; species Rhinocypha anisoptera. The sequence continues at coordinate 5,414,110 of WURS02474424.1, forward strand.
ACACACATATACATATACTTCTTACAGAATAACTTCAGCCATCTCCGTTGGCAAACTTGGATAACCCTTTAATGCTTATGTAGAGTGTATAAGCAGACTACACCGGGCATGTAATAACTTCATACTCAAACATGAGGGAAACTGCGACAAAGACAAAGTAAAGGAGAAACATGGTGAGCCCTAGCCCCTTGTTCATCTTCCATCGGAAACAGGCAATGGAAAGGATGACGAAAAGGAGCATCATGAATAGGATGACAATGGAGCACACCATCCCCACGCTGTTCACTGCTACAGGCTGACCATAAATGATGCCGTACAACAGCCAAGGCACAGGTAACCTGAATGACATTATACAGTGATCATTAGCAAATAATACACTTACTAATATATATACTTATTATACTTATACTAGCAGGATCAGAAATTATTATTACTTATTCAATCTGTTTATGCAGATTACCTCTGCAAAGTGATGCTGGTTGAATATGAACAGGTATTTTTTAATAACTGGTAATATCAGTAATTTTAAATTATGATTAAGTAAGAATCTCTACGGGAGATTAAGGTAAGCCCAAGATATTCATGCAAATAAATATGGCAATTCAAATATCAAGATTCATTAAATATCAGATATTAATATTCATTTATATTAAAATTGATTGATTTTATTATAAACAAATTATTTTGTGAGTTATTATTTTGTTTAACTATTTCCAATGAGAATTAAAATCATCATTATAAGCCTGAAGAATAGTGCAGTACCTGAGGGTAGAGTGAAACTTAAATTAAACCCTATATTTTGCATAATTCATAAATTAGTGTAGAGTTCACAATTCCTTTCTCTGCATTAACTTTAGTTTTTCAGATTTATTTAGTACCAGAAAATCTCTGTGCTTAGATTTTATTAGCAACAGATGAGGTACACCACCTAGATTTGAATCCAGAATTTTCAATACTAATTTTATCACTTAGAGCCTACTGTTATTTAAAAAAATATAGTATCTAGAAATTTACTCTGATTTTTGCACACTTATTTGTCTGATTTTTTTTCTAATGACATTCAATTTGAGAAAAGAACCCTCTTTCCAGAAAAGTGAAAATGTCACTCGTGCATAATTCTAGACTCAAGCTGCTGACCAAGTAGAATTTTTAGGTAATGCACTTCCTAATTTACCTGAAACTTTCAGAAGAAATAGTTTCAGGCATGACTTTATGGAACTTCTTCATGACTCAAAGAAACAAAATACTTTTTAATTCCACATAAATAATTTTAATAACGACCCAGGTTTTGACACATAACATCATCATCAGGAGCACATACAGAAAATTTTTTTGCCTTATATACAGTCAGAGGAAGAGGGGCAGGTTCAAGGAAGGCATTGGTGATTGATGAGTGGGAGGCGGGGGGAAGGGTCATGAAAGGAGGTTGGGTGTTTCGGCCTATCAAACTGTTGTGATAAAACCCGATTTTCCATAAAAGTGGCATATACAAACTAAAATGTGAGTGTTCGGCTGTATACGTTGGACAAATGGGAAGAAAGTTCCAAAAACGTATGAAAGAACATCAAGCCTGCTTCCGGAACAAGAACAAGAACTCATCATCCCAGTATGTGAAACATCTTTTGGAGCCAAACCACAGGAACAATTTTGTTCCTGAGGTGTTGCACTCATGATGTGTTGTTTCCCTCCAGCTCACCCCTCCTTAACCTCCCTTCCTTCCTCAGACCCTTCAACGGTCACTCAACAAAACAACAGGGCCCCTGGGTCATTATTAAAATTATTTACAAAGTGTTTTTGATTCTTGGAGTCTGAAACTTTCAGTTTGTATTTCATGTGATGTCAACCATGAGTGAGTTTCAGATTTATACCCCAGAACACTTAAAAAAACCAAATGTTGGTTGTAATAACTTCTGGAGAAGTTCTTTACAAGACCAGTGTCAGAAGTTTGGGATGAAAATTAATATTTATGAAAGTAATGAGATTTTATCGAACGAAGAAGGCTAGGCTGAATATCATGCTATAAATTATGGGAATAAATTAGAACAGGTAGAAAAGTTCAATTACTTGGGAAGCATTTTAGAGGAAAATGGTCATAAGGTCATGGATATTAGACAAAAAATGAATTGGCAAAAGAGGCCATTGCAAAAAGGAACGAGTTAATGAGAGGGACCCAAAAATAAAGATTTGAAGAAAAGATTAGTAAAAACCCTAATATGGAGCTTAGCACACTATACATCCGAAACCTGGCCCATGAGGAAGGATGATGAACATAGATTGGAGGCTTTTGAGATGTGGGTTTGGTAATAGATGGAGAAGGTGAAGTGGACAGAGAGGAAAACAAATGAAGAAGTTTTGAGAATGGTAGGGGAGGAGAGGCATTTGCTGTGAGAGATTCAAAAAAGACAAGAAAGGTGGATGGAAGGGGTACTCAGAGACAATGGGTTGTTAAAGGTTGTAATGGAGGGTAGAATGTTGGGTAAGCGGGGTAGGGGTAGGAAGAAAGAATATGAATGTTAGACAAAATGATAGGGGGTAGGAAGTATGTAGATTTGAAGAGGGATTATAGCTAGATGTTATGCTGCCATCCTGAGCTCAGACTCATCAAAAACCTACCTTAACCGGCAGATTACCCTTCATCATCATCATATTAATGTAATAATATAATATAATACACCTTAGGTAATCCAATTACACCCAATAACTCAGATGCTTTTTTAAAAAGATGAAAAAAAGAAAAGATAAATTTTAAGAAAAGATAAATCATTAAGTTAGAGTAATTTTTTTAACCTCTTTCATTTCATTCAAATTTTAGGATAAATCAAATTTTATCTATGTTTCCTTGATGTCCAAATTGTCCCAGTTCCAGTATATTTAACTCTATGCATTCTAAGCCCAGGTATTGTTCTTATAGTTTGAAAATAATTAACATTATCTGGTATTTCAATAAACCAGAGACTTGGTGACTTTTCAAAAAATTGTTTTTACCAAATGTGTGCTACATTAAAAGAAGCAACGATGAAATGAGGGTTGTACTGGTCCATTTATATAATTTAAAAGTAATTTTTATTCCAAAGATTGGTTTGTAGCACCTCTCCAAGATATCCTGTGCTATCCTTGTCATATGAGAAGCAGGTAATTGAGAATAGGGCTCTAGGCATCTTCACAGCTAGGGTGGCTTCCAATATGGTTTTAAAAAAACTGTCATTCCTCAATGCTTCATTTTTTACTTGCAGAAATTAGTACTTTTTGTAAAATAAAGGAGGCAAAACTGGTTGGATATAGTGAAAAACCTTTTATAATAATTGTGAATTATTTTGTGTTATTTATTATCATTTAGGCTTAATGCTGGAAAATAGATCTAATTTGAAGTTTCAATTAAACTTATAATTGTGATCACTACAGTTTCATTCCTACCTTTTTTTATTGGTTACATTTTTATTTGCTCTATATTTTTTATTCTAGATAGTTTGGCATCAGATGGGTTCTATCCCTACAGATAAAACCACAACACATCTACTGGAAAATTTAGTGCTTAGTATATATGATTATGCCATGATATTCTCTGCAAAAACATGTGAAATTGATATAAATACCTATCATTCTATGACAAATCACTGTAATGTTATTAATGACTGTAAATTTTAGGGAATACATTTTGATAAACACCTGAAATGTGACCAGCACATTATTAATCTCAGTAAAAAATTAAATCCGGTGTATTATCTTCTTTCAGTTCTGAAGTATACTGTTAGTATGGATCTTTTAAAAATTCTGTACTATGGATTATTTTATTCCCATGAATCTTATGGCATCATAATATGGGGAAGTGGGTACTCACCTAAGTTAGACAAAGTATTTATTGTGCGAAAGAAATTGCTTAGGTTCATGTGTAATAAACCCTTCAGAACCCACTGTAGACTACTCTTCAAAAGTCTTGCCATATTTACAGTTCCATGTGGTATTTTTACAACTCAGTAATTTTTGTGAAAAAGAATGTGACACTTTTCCCATTAAATAATGACATAAACACTTAAGACACTAGGAAAGCAAATCATCTACGTGTAGTATCTTCCAATATGACAATGATGGCCAATGGACCTAGCTCTTTATGCATTAAAATGTATAGCAAACTACCCACGAGTTTAAAAAATGAGAAATCACTCTCAATATTTAAAAAGAAAGTGTTTATGTTTATTAATGAAAAATGTTTTTACAGTGTAAATGACTTTATTAAATCAGGGTAAATTTATATTGTATACATATGTGCACATGATGGTGTTATTTCATCTTCTTTGCCAAGTAATTATTAGTGACTGTACTTAATTAAATCAGGGTAAATTTATATTGTATACATATGTGCACATGATGGTGTTATTTCATCTCCTTTGCCAAGTAATTATTAGTGACTGTACTTTTTGACGTGCCCTATACAGAAACATGATGTGTGATATGGTGTCATGCTGTGTCAACAAAGAGTGTTACAGAGAAATAATAGAGAGAAGAAACATGTAGAGCCAAAGGGATAAAGAAATCACACATTTTGAAGCATAGGAGACTGATGAAAATTTGATAAGAACAACTTCATCGGCAGATCCTGAATTTTAAAGCCAAAGTAGAAGTTGGTCTGTGTACTAACTAGGGCAAATGTATGAATATAATCTGATGAAGGTTTAAACTTCTGTAAGCTAAGAAGATTTACCAGGAGTTCAGTTAGATACAATATACCTGCTTTGGAACAAGTTAATGCATTTCCCAAGAAAATAAGACCATTCTGTAGGAGTGAATGCAGCTGAGCATAAAAAATACTTCAAAAGTCTCAAAGGAACCTAATAAAGGATTTCCTATTCATTAAAACACCCAATGTAAGTTTTATTTAAATTAGAGACCAGTCTAACTCCTCATGGAAATGGAGCCTAAAAAATTTACTGAAATCACTACAGAGATATACAAATAGGTGTTTAATTTCTCAATATAAATTCTTGGTGTATAAATGAATACAGAATGTTGTATTATTGTTGGTAATAATTTTGTTATACCACAACTTTGGTAGGCTTTGTGTCTTGGAATAATACTTTTTACTGAAATGTAATCTCTTACCAATAAATATCAGAATCAAGGTTTCATCAATGTAAATTATGAGTGCCTTTTTTATGAAATACTCTGGAAAATAACTGAGAATTATAGCAAAAAGAAGGGGACCAAGTCTGGAGTCTTAGAGGAATTCTAGTACCAATGTTCATTGACTTAGAGTTAATAAATAGGTACACATCTACTAATTGCAATATGCTTATTACTAACCTTATGTTATTTGTCACTTAGAAAATACATCAGTTTATTGCATGTGTTCCCAAAGATTCCTACAAAGTCAAATTCAGTTGAAGAATAATTCAATCAGTACAATTGAAGTAATTTTTATAAATAAATACTCACAATATTATGTTTGTTCCCTTAGACGAATGTTAGTAATGTACTGGAAAATAGATTTTGCTATACATCTTCCTGTTCTAAAATCATGCTGACAGTCATTTGTAATATTGAAAGTAGTAGGATAACAGTTCATAATTGAGTGGATAATATGTATTTCCAATAAATTGTGAAGTTTAGTTATAAAAATATTTTTCAAAACCAATCCACAGACATTTTGTACATATGTATAATAAAATGTGAAAATACCTAAGAGTAAGAATTGGAAGACTCGTGTATGTTTAATATATTATTATTTGGTATTCCTTTTTTTTTGACATTGAGTGAATTTAAAGTTCTATCCAATGGGCTACTATCTCACATTAGTAATTCAGGAATAGTTGTTAAAATTGTCCCTCGGTGGGATTGTCATTAAAATTGATTACTCAACTAGGTTTCATGTCCTGGCTAGCATCATATATATGCAGCATGTAAATTCCAAGTAAGATGGATAGGAATGGAGAGATGCTCTCTCTTTTTCTGCTTCTCACTATTTTTCCATAGTGATTTCTTTCCCCCAGAATGGAATTGAGATTTATAATGTGTTCTTCTATGTATTTGTCTTCAATATTATATATGAAACCATTCAATCTCCACTCTCCTTTTTTTCAATATTTCGACATTTTAGATTTAGTATATTGTTAATAATAACTTAATTAACTTGACCAAATTGTATCTTGATTTATTTGTTGCATTCATTTTATAGCATACCACAATCAATATTAATAAAGCGAGTATTTTGTCAGTCTTGGGAGATTTTTGGTGGTGAACTGATCACATTTCATATGAGGGCTTCATATTTCTTTCCCCTCATTTAAAGAATAAATCCACAGACTTTAACAAAATCTAAATAGAGTTGGAGAATTTAGTCATTTAGTACATATAAGACATTGTATCTCTGAATTGTTTTAAAATTTTTGCCTAGAAATATAAATTATTTTTTTGGAAACTAAGGCAATATTCTTCTCCTGAGAAAATATAAAATGAATTATTTAAGAATAGAGCATATGGTCTAATATGGATTTGGGAGTAATTATTCCAAGGTACATCACATAAACACAAAATACTGAAACATCAGCATAAGATACATTTAAGTTCTGACTAAAAGAGAATAGTAACTCTTTAAATGGACATATTGCTTACTCAGCTTTTCTGTTTATTCATTTTTGTAAGCAACCCTCATCATAACTGCTTCACCAAAATTTAACTTTTAATATCAACATGCAAAAAAGACAACTATAATAAATAAGCCAGGTGAAAAGGTTAGGGAGCAAATGAGAAATAGTTCATATAGCCAATAGATTTGGCAATAATGTACAAGAAGGGACAAAGCAGTCAGAATATAGATTATAGCACTGTTCAATCCAAGTACAGGATCTTTTCTTCCTCAGTGGTTCATGAAGTTGCTCTCACCTCCTGATCACATTCCTGATTTCCCACCAGGACTTGAATAATTTCCCTTCTGGAGGAATGTCATAAGGAATCACAGTTTCCAAAAGGAAGAGAATAGCCAGCCATTCACATTCATCTAAAATTGTTATGCCTTCTTTGAATCTGTTTATTTTTCTGCCTCTGTTGCAGAAGGTGAGGTTAGGGGTGATGGAGGTAAAGCATTGCACTGAATGTTTTTGATTGTTAAGAGAGACAGCTAAATCACTCCCTTGGCCCCCTCCCCCTCACTCCCCTTTCCCTCAAATCCATTGTAACTTCAAGCATAGCATTACCACCCAGAATTTCACAAAAATTTCACTTTTTCTACTCTAACTAAGAGATAGAGTAAAAAGTAAGACACTGTTGTAATATGGCCATCATTCTGAATCAAATAACATGAGTTTCTTTACTCCAAACAGGCCAAATACAATGAACACACAGCAAAAAATTTATAGCATAGGTACGAATGGTTGAGTGGGCCCATTAGATAGAGTAGTCATGAGTGGAAAATTCGAGAGAATAGAAGATGGGTTTAAAAGTGTGGTGCCAGCAAGGGAGAGGGCAGTGTGTGTGCGATGAGGGACAATGCAAGGTGGGATGGGGCAGGCAGTGTGTGTGAGAGTTTCTGAAATAGTGTGTATCGTGAGTGGATAGAGATGGCATCTGGTTGTAAGACAAACAAGGAAAAAAAAACATAAGACTCGTTCTTTGTACAATCTCTAACACATTCCAGAACAAGATGTAACAATAGATACAGACAGACACCAGTTTTTTTCTAATACAAGTACTTATCCCTTTAGGTGTAAAAATTGAGTATAATCACTCAAGATTTTATTGGATTGAAAAATTGGATTTACACCTAAACCTCAAAAAACATTACTTTCACCGTGACAAACTTGAATAGCCAAACCAAGCAACTATTATGATTTCACAGTCAATCCATTTGGATATTTTACATAACGAGTAAATGTAACTGATTAAAAATATAAATATTGGGAATAAATTGGAAAAAGAAAATTAAGCATCTACATATTTTTCTGGAGATTTAATATATTTGGGTAATGAGCCTGGAAAGCTAAAGGATTATTACAATTTAAAAGAGTAGTTTTCCATTTCACCTTTGCTTCAATTTGAGTGAAAAATAACCACCTGGTTCTGCATGACTTGGGTTTCCACCATGTTTGTTGGCTTCAATTGACAACAGTATTGTTGGCATTTCAGCTGGCATCTTTTGTCCAGCAAAACTGTTGTTAACTAAACTGAAGACAGACCAAAGATTCCAGCTGGAATGTCAATGAAACTGTTGTCAACTGAAGCAAACAAATATGGTGGAAACCTGAGAGCCACACAGAACCATTTGAATTCATGATTTAGAAACCTCAGAATGAGAATAACAATCTGGTTCCGTTAATCAGTGAAAAACTTGTGTAGAGACCTAGGATCATGGTTTAAAGTCCCACCTTGGAAATGTAATATGCCATGTTGTACTACTTTGCTTTAAAGCTTAAGGACAAATCACATACATGGTTATCTTGTATATATTTAATCATTGGTTCTACAACTCAATTCGAGCCTTGGCCTTGTCCAGATTTTGCCTCCAAATTTTCCTGTTCATTGGTGTCCTTTATCCAGGTTTCTAGGATATCCTTCTCATCACATCATCACATCCGTCCTATTTTCCTTGTGCAACCATCTTTTCCTGAGTTTTTGGACTGGTCTTTTTCCTTCTGCTTTCCCCCAGAAGACTTTTTTCACTGACTTGTTATCATTTACTCTCTATCATATATTAACCTGCCTTTTGAAATCTTTTGATTTTTATATAGTTTGATAAACTTAATTAAAGGAATGATTGATATGGTTAATTATTGTGCCTTCACCTCCAATGACCATTTTCTTCCACAGTTCCATTCCCTTCCTCACCTCATTAAGTTTCACAGCTGGAATTCCATCTATGCTTTGCTAGTTTTTAGCCAGTTTTGTGTTATTGCTGGTGGTTCAATGTCTTTCTTTAGGTTTTCTTACCCCTTCTCTTGATCTACAGTAGAAGTTCGCTATATCGAGAGCAGATAAATGATGAAAAATCTCTCATTATAACGCACACTCGTTATAGCGGACTGTCATTTAAATTCGCCTCTTTCGGCATTTATAACGGCACCAAAAGTAGGCGAAAATGAGCCATGAAGTAGTTGTATCAATCCATCCACAAA
>WURS02474424.1:5428373-5438384 GCA_011762765.2 Rhinocypha anisoptera
GAGGGTCGTCACCCGGTCTCGAACCCGGGTCCCCCGGTCAGTAGCCAAGCACTCTACCCACTGGGCTACCACGACCTAAATAATGATTACAAGTGTGTTAATTAATACATATTTTAGGGAAAATATATGATAATTTTTATGGAATACCCACTCATAAGGTAGTTTACTGAATATGTGACTGCATCTGATTGTTAGATTATCAAATTATCTATTTATGAGTCCTTTCTCCTGGATTTAATTGGTCAGAATTTGGACTAGTGTCTTTTGAGGTTGGATAAAACAATTTTATAAAAGCCAATGTCTTCCTACATTCTTGCATTGGGGATAAAAATATCTCACGAAGCTATATTTTTTTACAGAAAATCACACACAATCAAATCACCTTTGCTTTGAAGAGAATACTATGTTATTTCATACTCAGTCTGTATTATTTTATTTGGTTCATTAATTTAAAATCAATATCTTCATGGCAAAAAATGCTTTTACATTCCATGAGTATTTTCAACAATTTTTTTTATTCCTTAATCAAATTTCACGAAATAGAAATAAGATGTGGAATGAGTTATGAGAAAGAAAAAGTCACTATATTTAGCATTTGTTGAACTGTTGAGCTTTCATTACTGTCAATATTTCTTTTAATTATTGCAGAGTTGAAAGGGGATCATATATTAAATTGTGAATTTTTATTTCCTTTCCATAGCCCAGTAATATATTTGTCGAGGGATTTGAGTACTCTCCACCATGTGGGAGGGTAACTGGAAGTAGTTGGGGTGCTGACACTCAACCCCATGTCAAGGTGGGCAGGAGGTCAGTCACAAGTGGACTCGCCAGGAACCAAGTGAGAGTTGGTGACTTTGGCCTTGCTTGCCACTTCACGCAGTCGCCGACCACTTTGATTGGAGATATTTCATCGATGGACGAGGAGGGAGTTGCTGAGATGGTTGTGGTGCCCTCTGAATCCACAGGGTGTGGGACCTGCCTCGTCCAACATGGCAGTGCTGTGAGGGATGGGGATGAAAAGGAGTTTGTGGGCACAAGGCTGTATGTTGCTCCAGAACAACTGGAAGGGCGGTGCTCCGTAATGGTATGTGGTCACCTCTTGTCTGCACCCCTTACAAACTGTTTGGCACAATTCATTTATTACAGCTACTGTACTAGTTTTTATGGCATTGTTCCTCTTCTCATATTTCATATCTGTACCTTCTCTTGAGTGACCTTTGCATTAGTTGCTCACGAGAATTATTTTTAAGGATTACACAGCAATTTAATGCATTCGTCAGTAAGGCCAGATAGTGCAGTTTTTCTTCTATTTACACCTACTACATTAAATTTCATTATTAAATCCTTTGCATAGTATGAATATAATATGAATTATTATTTAGCTGAATGATTGATGGAAGAGATCATATGCCATATCATTGTTGCATGTACAGAGGGATTAAAAAAACTTCTGACAAAATCAAAGGCACCTTTTTTCTTTATGGCTTGAGATTTCATTACCTATCTACTACCATGATTTCCGTGACTGATTCCAGATTCGTGAATTATGACTGGAATGTCATCATATTGACTGGACTGTCAAGTCATTGAGGTTGACTGTCTCTAATGACACACAGTCAAACCTGCACATAATGGTAGGATAGCAAAATGACCACTTGTTAAATAACAACTCCCATGTGCTTTTCTATTTTTGCAATTACTGATGCTAATAGTTTGATTTTTCTCTCCTTAGAGTGATACATACAGCCTAGCCATAATCCTCTTTGAGCTTCTGCATCCTTTCTTCACGGCTATGGAAAGGGGCAAGGTCATTGCAGCCTTGAGGTCCACTGGAAATATTCCCAATGATTTTGATCATGCTCATCCTGTATTGGTAAGGAGAAATTTGTTCCAAATGTGAAACTGTTTGCCTTAGATGAGAGTCATTCTATTGTCTGAGAGAGACATCTGAAGTTAAGGAAAGTAATATCAGGGATTGAGAAAATGTGTGGATTCATAGAAATAATGGAATTTTTCATGAATATAATTTTACAGTAGGCTCTTGAGATCTACACTAGGATCTAGATTTAAAAAAAAATTAGATTCATGTATATGATGAAGCAGTTCTGGCCAAAGCTCTTTAAGTAATCTTATGAAGTTATTACTTAAAATGAAGTAAATTTGATTTATTTTTCAAATTTAGCCTCTGACAAATGTTGGGTTGTATTACATTCGAGTAGTCTTATAATTGGTTATATGTATATGGTATGTAAAAACATCTGGGTGCTATTATGGCAACATATAGAAAAGTAATACATCTCACCAAAGTACCATATTTACCCAAATATAAGATGAAATTTAGCCTCGGAAAAATCTTATATTCGAGTAGAATCACGATTTTTACGTTACTGATTTTGCACACGTGACAATATAGTCCCGGCCGATCTTTTAAGTATTCTTATGGCGTTACTAATTGAAATTACATAAATTTGACCTTTTACATAAGACTGTTTTGGTTCCGAATGGAAATTTTAATTGTTTTTTACGAAACAAAACAACTGAACTTAATGAAACTTCAGCTAAATCTAAAAAAATGTTTTTAATGTGTCAGTCATTGAGCAAATTTAAAGTAATACCCTACACTATTGTGTAATTCAATGGTAACAAATGACTGCCTGAAAAATTAGTAGTTTACATTATTATTTTACTTGAACATATCATGATATTTATTCATGGGTTACTGGCATGTACTTGTTGACGACAAATACTACACAACTACCGCTTACGAAGAAGGGACTGACCTTGAGATAGGAAGCATAGGAAAGATAGCTGAGGGTAGCAACCTCAACAGCTGTTCTGAGTGACAACTGTCTTTTGGATCTCCCACGAGCAGTGTGACTCTGGCTCACCAGTGTGACAACCGCTCACATTGGCATTGTTCCATGGAATTTGATACGTGGTTGAGGTTAGTCAAAAATTAAAGAAAATAAACCGAAGAAGCAACCATAATTAAGGTTTAGAGAATACAGTATAATTATAAACAAATAAATTATGATTTAATGAGTGTAATAATTACAAAAAATTCTCGCGTGCTACATATGCACTTTAAAATACGAACTTTTATGAAAACAACGAATCTTCTTCATCAAAACAGAAGAATTGACAATTTTCTCACCAGACAGGCAGTATTCCAATTACAATATTATGATAGTTCTATTTAATTGCATTACATGCACGGATTTCACCACGAGTTTTTCAGCATGAATAAAAATATTTTTCTGTGAGAGGAACATCATAATGAGACAGAAGGTGACCCCTGGCATAGGGTTTTGCCAGGTCAATTACAAAGTACTGATAATACTTCAGCGATTCAGACCGAGCTTGTGATAATTGAAAGTTTTATTTGCAATAACTGAATAAATGCATAAATAAAATATAAATAACATAAATCTATGTGTCACTTTGTAGTGACAATAGATATTATGGCGTAGAGTACAATATTTTATTATGGAGTACCTTAAATTCGTAAAACATCAAAAATAGCCATTACATATCTCGTTTTTACATTATTTGATTTTATAAAAAACTGAATTCAGGTCCCTATGTGTTGTGTAAACTCAGGTTTCTGCTGCAGTCAGGCACATAAGGTAATTAAAAATTTATTGTAAAACCATATTTACCATAAAATAAAACTACGATTTTTTTAGGATTTAGACTCAGAAAAAGGGTAAATACGATATGTTGCAGACAATAGTTAAATGGTTGTAAGTGAAAACTCCTAACATCTTGTAATTGCTGGTATGTAATCTTTTTTCCTATGATATTTGTGGGTTGGTCACTATCAACACGAGTATCGGCAGGCAAACTGAAATTTGTGTCAGCAACAAGTCAGATGAGGGTACAATGCCAATCCATTTGGTGTTGTGTATGCACCAATCATTTAGAAGTTAATGTGTATCTACTCAGAAAATATTTCCTAAAATCTCACCTGTAGAGTATCATAGTTTGTGATTCCATTTTACACTGAGTTCTCTCTTTCTTTTCTAGGCTTCATTGATCAAGGATATGCTTTCACAGGACCCTTCAAATAGACCACGGATTGAAAGAATTCTAGAGGTGGTGAAGTCAGTTCTCCCCATTTATGATAGTAATGTTGCCAAAGCTAGTAGTGATAGCATTTGCTCTGATGATGACATTAGCATCAAATCTTGTATCACAAAGCATGGAAGTAGAGATAGCATCTTCAGCCATTCGTATGAAAACCCCTATACAACCGTATTTCAATCCTTTGAAGAACTTTTATCAGGAGGAGGTCAAACTGAAAGCTATTGTAGAAATTTTTTCTGCAATACTATGAGGGAACAACAGGATGAGACCATTAGTAAACTGAGGGAGGAAAATTTAAAGAAGGATGAGATAATTGAGCAGTTGAATCAAAAAATTCTGCAACTTGAGAGTTCTTCCAAGGCTTTGAATTAAATGAAGAAATGCTAGTCAAAAATGTGATTGAAAATGAAACCAACATTTTATAAGCGTATTCAGTATTTATGAGAATCATATTGCCTGTGACATTTGTTATTACAAAGTTATATTTGGAGAAAGCTAGTATTCCACTCTATGTAAATATGTAAATAAATGTTTTTATTTTTATTACATTTTCATTTCCGTGAATTTTAAACTCCTGTGAAGATCTTCCTCTTTATAATTATCAAGAGGTGAGGATGGCAGTACAGCACCTTTCAACATGAAGATAATAGTTAGGTGAAACCTGTCTGTGGTCAGATTCACCAGACGGACGATGTTGGTTACAAATTTATAAAGAAATGATTGCTGATCCAATATTTGTTAAGTGCCAGAGTTAAAGTAATTGAAGTTAAAATATTAAATTTCATATTGGAATACCAGCATATTTACTGATATCAAAAGATTTGAGTGTCCTCATCTGTTATAAAAATAACTGTGTGCAGTCAGGTTTATAGTAGTTTTGGGCAACTTTTTATGTAATAGTATGAAGTATATAATATTACTGGTTTATACTGTTAATAATTTTAAAAGATGACATAGCAGGTGCAATGTTTATAAAACCCTATTCCTATGTCTTACTCAAATTAAAGTCTTAATTTTTTTATATTTTATCCTTTCCATGTCATAAAATATGCCAACGAGATGCTAATGAACATGGGCTTAAAACTTAATGATTAAAATTAGACAAATTTAACTACAGTTGCTCCAATATGCTCCTTTACTCACATCCAAAGCATGCCATTAGTAGTGGCAACAGCTTGCTAATAGTGAGAATCAAACCATCTTCTGTGGTCCAAAAATTAATCAGTTCATGATAAGAATACAAATGGGACCACTCTGTGGGTCTCTTCTACAGGATTCACGAACCTCATGCAGAGTAGTTGCCTTACAAGCAGTGTTATATTGTAGGCTTCCTCCTTAGTTTCTGAATAAGATATTGGCGAGAAAACCTGATGTTTTAAAGATACTTGAAGGAAGAACATTTGCTGAAAACAAATTATTCTCTGTATGTGATTACATTGGAAGAAATCGTAGCTTCATGAAAATTGAGGTGGTATTCTTTGGTATATCTCTTGTGATACTTAGAATGACTAACATGATATGAAAGGAGAAATTAGCAAAGAATCAATATAGGTAAGTAATTGATATTTGGAATTCTGTATGTAATATATGGTAGTATAATAATAACCATACAATAGTATAATATACTGTCCATTTTGGGGGTTTAATGTTGAGATTTTGTTAGTTTACATTACTTAACCGAGGGAGAATTTTTTTGCTCCTATAATATGATCATGTATAATATGAATGAATCAGATCTTTCCACAAAAAAATTTTATATGTTTGATATGTAAAGTATTTTATAAATATACAACTTATATACAGTTAATTTTTTGAGTTTACTTTAATGCCCATACATATATCTGTATACAACCATCCACCTGAGTTAGCAAAAGCACCTTTGTCAAATTTCAATCTGTTCTGTTGCCTTGATTGCCATCTAAAGCTCTGTATCCATAGAAGAATATTTTAATTATGCTATCGTGTACATTATTTTTTGTTATGCACTTTACATGATTAGATATTTGATGAGGTTAAAGTTATTCTACATAATGACGGATAAATTTATTTTATCAGGAACATGAGAGATGGATGACTTTTTATTTTTGAATGTATGATCTATTTGTGGAATTTTCAGAGGAATAAATACATGGAGAAATACCAAGCTTAGATGCATAGTTAATAGACTTGGCCATTTGAGCTTCATTATAGAATTAAACATTTCATTGAGATTTCAAGAAAACTGCTATTAAAAGTATCAAAAATAGTTTTGGATTTGGTTTATAGGGCATCTGATTTTAACAATCTGACATACTGAAAACTTGCCTTTTTTATATTTTTCACATTTATGGACCCAACTGTTTTAGTCCAATTGGCAGGATTTTTCTGTCATTGGACTTAACCATTAGGCATACTTCAGTTAAAATAAGACTATGATCACAAAGTCCTTTAAAAATGAAAATACTATGGTACTGATTTCTAAAAATATTTTATTGCTTCCTACATTGTACAACATAAGAACAACTAAAAATCAAGCACAATTTGCAATGTAAGTAAGCCTGCTTAAATTTAAGATGAAAAAGCAACAGAAAATGATCAATTCCAGCAACTCCATTAAGTATGTTCATCTAATTTTTATTGCACCATTCCCATACAACGAAATGATTTTGCTTATAATCATCATCATCATCAGAACCTCAGTGGATTACTGTGGAACAGTTATATTAATTAAGTCTACCACACCAAGTAGCACATATAGCATTTTCATTAAATTTTTTAACTGACGGTCACAATACTGCCAAAGAATTGTAATACAATTTGATAAACATTCAGTAGTCAAACAATAATTTACACATTTAAAATTTTTGACAGCATGTGATTCACCCTACATACTAATTATCACCTAGCAATAATACATACAAATGGGACTTTGGTGTTGAATACATATTCTCAATGATAAATTTTATTTAGGAACATTAAAACTAATCACACACATCAAATCGATGTACATATTTATTACATGTGAGTTAGAAAATTGGCAACATTCACAGTCCAACAAAACTATAATCAGATATCAGTATAAAAATTACAACAGGATTAAAATGTAAAATACGATTTTTTAACAGCCATAAACACAGAGTGAACAACCTGAAAATTGGAATGGCAGGACAAATTCATTATATTCGTGCACTAGTATCGGGTGGCAGAATAATTCAAAGAATGACTAAAATTTAGGTAACCAAAGTGATATCTACCCAATAGGAATGCACTTCTTTAGAATGTATGATCATGAAAGCACCGATACAAATATTCGTATACACCTCAAGGCAGTAAGCTAGACTTTCCTTAAGTAGTAATTTTTTATTACACTATTCATTAGGAGTTTCATTTAAAACATCAAGTAATACAGATTCTAAAGCTTCCTATGCTCACTTCCTTTATTCTTATTATTAGAGATTAGGAGAGAATAATTATTAAATGGCCAATGGCAATTAATTTGTCAAAAATTTACTATTTCAACTACAGCTACCACATGTTTTAATAACTGTACATTATTGCTACAATGTTCTGTTTAAAATGTAAGCAAATGCAGAAGTCATATACACTCATTTCACTAATCTAGCACAGTATTCATTCACAAAAATGAAGATTTAAAAAATGAAAGCAGCCAACTTTCTCTGAAAAATTAGTGACAACGTTATGTGAAAGTATAAAAGTTATTTAAATTTAAGATACAGTCAAAATTAGAAGCAAGCATTTATCAGCCTGTTTTTGTTGAACTAAAGCAATTGAACATGTAGTTGGAAATAACTGAAAGTAGTTGGAAATCATATGGTTGAATAAGTATACTCGATAAAAGTTATCACAGAAAAATGATGGTATTTTATTCTCTGATACCAGAACCTTATGCTGGGTGAAATGAGTGTAAATAACAAATGCAGCTGGAGGATTAACAACAGTGGCATGAAGTTTGAGTTAGATAACAAAAATGTCTTTAAATATTTCATCTAAAAATAAGTTTACTCATTTCTCACTTTCTAACACTTAAATATTACTTATTGCATCAATGTATATTTAATTTGTCATACTGTGACCTTGTTCTTGAAGCTGGGAAAGGAAAATTTCATGCAAAAGCTTGCCATGGAATCAAGATGGCCAGCCAAAAATTATAATTCTTATAAGTAATGGGATGTTGTGTACAACTGCAATATAACAGCCCTCTGGGTCTTTCTTATACAAACTACACCTGCAACAGTATCCAGGGGTGAGCATTAAAAACAAGTCTGCTCGTCATAATAAAAAAAGCAATCTTCTTCCGTGGTCATTGTCACTGATAGAAAAAGAATGTTTTTCCTCATTTGTGATGGTCATAACATATGCATCTGATAGTCATGCAAACAGTATTTCAGACTCAGTTTAATCCAAAATAGATAATCATGCTGGAGGCCATTGGTGACTGCCATCATTGGTTACTGAATCCACCAAGTGGCTTGGAATGATAAGTTGAAACAACAAAGTTGGCACTTTTAACTTTGAACTGATTCTATACCATATTCTACAGAACTCCAAGAGGGTTGTTAGTGGTTACTTCAACTTTTTGCTAATATTCTACATATAAGATTTTTATTTAACCCACTACTTTACCACATTACAAAGGCCATTTGTAAGCTTTGAGACTGCTTATATGAATGCAATAGTAAAACGTTTTTCTCAAAGGAATGGCAAAAAATAATCACTAAAAATATGAAAGGCCTTGTACAAATCATTCTTCTACAAAAGAAATATGTAAAAGGCATTTCTAATGGCAATGTTACTTAAGACAAATTATGGAAGCCCAGTTCTTTATTTAATCCTCAGTAAAATTCAATTATCAATATGACAAAAAGCTTTAATCCATTTAACAAATGTGCGTACAATTTAGGCATCTATTTATCTTGTGAGAATTATGCTTAAGACAGAAAAACTAAATGGTAGAAAGATATATCACCGCCTAAAATCAAGAGTAATTAGAAAGAACCCACACAAGGGCCAATATCAATTCTTCCAAAGCTGAATAATACCATGTCCAAAAAATGTTTTAATAGCACTTCATTTGATTGATACACATTCAGTCAACAACTATAACATCTCAGGCATATATTCTCAATTAAAATATTTGATAAAAATGCTGAACCTATCTCTGAACCCTCCAACACCAGAATGAATGACGTTTCAGACAATTGAAGTCATCTTGCCCAACTACTCTAATTCATCTCATTTGCCATTTTTGCATAAGGAATCGATAGAGATGACTCATTTGAATGCACTGCTACGCTAGTATAAGCATCTAAAAGCCCAATACAATTACTGAAAGTCTTGAAAATATGTGGGAAATGCATGCAGAGACTGCAACTCAGTAAAATTGAAAGCTATTATACCATCACAATACAGATATTGGAATTATACACCCAGAGGCTGAGCAACTAAGACTGATCCGACATTTCAAATTCCACACATAAGATAGAAAAAAATGACAAATATTTACAAATCATATATTAAAAAAACACCCACATCTGTCAAAATTCTCCATTTAAGAGACAACCACAACTAAAAGTAATCAAGCACATGCACCAGAAACTGTCACTGCTAAAATAACCAACCCTCCGGAATTTCCAAAAACTAGCAAAAGCAAGTGAATAATCTTATTTTGTTTCTCAACATGCATCCTATTATCATTTTACAGCGGCATTTCCATTTGGTGTGCTAAAATAAACGTCATTCAAAATTTCATCGCTGATGCGAGGAGAGGTGCAAGGGACACAGCAGGTCAAGTGGGCAAGCAAAAATTCATGACAGAAAATCTTTGAATGAGAACCCTCGTCAAATGGAAATCCCACTGCGTGTGTGTGTGTGCATTTTTCCTTCTTTCTGTTGTGTGTGTGTGTGGGGGGGGGGGGGGGGGGGGGC
>WURS02474424.1:5447739-5463124 GCA_011762765.2 Rhinocypha anisoptera
ATTTCACACATCAGGGTATAGAGGGGCCAGTTCATTTCCCTGTGCCACCTGTGCTTTCCCGCTAAGATGTGGTACCCGAAAAATCACTCAGCTTGGGTTTAGCTGGAGGTGTCCGGAGGGTCGTCACCAGGTCTAGAACCCGGGTCCCCCGGTCAGTAGCCAAGCACTCTACCCACTGGGCTACCACGACCTCATTTAACACTGTAGATGCACATAAAAAAGTATATAAATGAATCAGGCTGCAAGTGGGTAGTTAACGTCACACACTACTATGCCTCCACACCCAGCTCAGCAACATGGTAAGTCTTCCTGGACCTTAATTTAGAAATCTTTTTTGAAGGAATTAAAAGAGCAACGAAAATAATATTAGAAAAATTTTTCCAAGAGAAGGACTGCGGAAACAGGTGGTAGAGGGGGCGATACACCCACTTGCCTCTCTCCTTAGCCTCTCCTCTCGGCATCATCACCTCTGCCCACACCCCCTAGTCCACTTTACCCCACGGCTGGATGCCCACTCTGAAATGAAAGCACTCTCTCTCTCTCATGCTAACAGGATCACAAAGGGAACCAGCTGTATCTAGGTATCAACCACTGTGGCATCTTAACATTCCAAGGCAGCCGGAAGACACATCACTTTAGGTGGAACGAAGTGCAGAAGATCAACTATGAAGGGAGGATGTTCATCATTCATCTGACATTCAATGAGGTCAGTTTTCAACATCTCACTCTGTATGTGAGTGCTAAATTTAATTTCAGATATTCATGCTGACGTGATCCTTGGGTCACTGTTTGTTCTTTTTTAGAATAATAATCTCCTTTCAAAATCCTATTAAACAAATATTCACTCAGTCTTTCTTGCTGGTATAAAAGTATTTATGACAAGGGAGTGTGAAAAGTTTTATTATGTTCGATGAAGCCATATTCCATTTTAGGTGGTAATTTGTTATGATTAATTGTATTTTCTGCTTATTTTTTCATACTGATTGCATGCATCACAGGATCCAAGAACTAAGGTGAGGAGCTTTTTTCCAATCAGTTCAATCATTTCATACGTACATAGTAATTGGCTTTGAGTGCAGAAGTCCCTTTTCCTAGCTTGCAAAGGATATACGTACATAGGGATACAGAAAAAAAATATATATATATGCTTCAGGCTTACAAACTATATACTTTTAGCCCTATTCCAAATGCTGATTCTCTTGTGCAATTCTAGGTTGTCCCTTTCGTCTCTTACTCATTTTTTATGTGCTCATCTATCCCAAATGGATTATCATTATTATAATCTTTTCTCTGGGACTGTCACCTCTTTGATTCCTCCCTTGCATTTTGAAAAAATTGTGTACCAATATGTATGCCCAATTTATTTTTGCTAGTGTTTAGTGTGTCATTGGCATTTGCATGTATTTGCCCCTTACTTGATTATATTCTAGGGTGCAATATGCGAGTTCTGTATGAATTATAAAAATGATTAGTTGTAATTTTGATGCAGTCTCCCACTTTTATTTCCTTCTTCAAAAATTCACAAAATTCAGGGTCAGCAATAAGAATAGTATGGGTGATGAGAATTCAATTATTTATGAAAAGTTAAGACATAAATTTCACTTTAAAATATTTTTTGCAAAGACAATTGTCACTATATACTTTTCAGGGTAAAGTGAGAATTCTGTTGAAGGAAAATGGATAGCATTTGGCATCAAATGAATTTTTGAAAATGTGCAATTACTTGGAATATTTCTCCATCTAAAAGAGAAGGAAGAAAGTAAATTTTCTTGAATTCTGAAGAAAACTCCAAAAACAATATAAAATAACAAGTATTTACATATATTTGTTCAATATAAAAACTTCATCATCTGACCATTTTAAATAAAAACAGTTTTCCATAAGCTATCCCATGAAAGGAATGCCAGGTGTTAGGGCCCCAGCTAATAATATATGATTATTAATAACCAACTAGTTAATGGTATCTCAGTGGGTAGAGAACTGAATGTGGGATCCAAGTCCCAACCCATTGAAGCCTCAATACATGTTCAGCTGAGCTGGGTAATTTTCTACTATTTTCTGGTGACTGTCAGATCTTGCTGAAAACAATTGGCACAGGAAATGCCAATTGTAACCAAATGTGTGAATTTTCACCTGCATTTGGGCATATCTATCTTCTCCTGACAAACCAATTTTCAGGTTGAATACTATCTTTTAATTTGTCTCAATCATTAATAGTATTTCTATAACTACTTCTACTTTTACTACTTTTATAACTACATAACTATTTCTACTGTATTAGAGTTCTTCCATGGCTTTTAATGTAGGAAATTCACTGTATGCAGAGATAATTTAATTGGCCTCTTTTTTTGTCAATAAAATTTTCAACATGGCTTTTGTTTTGGTACTTCTGTATTTCATTTATGGATAAGTTAAGTAAATGACTAATAATAATGTTTTGGTCCAGTGAGCAACATAGCCAAAATGGGAGAGGAAAGAAAATGAGTGAATTGAAACAGGAAAAGAAATGGGCTGATAGTAAAGAGGAGGGAGAATCAAAAGTATTGGAAGGGGGAGGGAGAGAGAGAAGGGAGTCAAAGAAAAATCCTATGAGGAACCTGCAGCCAATGACTGTAGATTTATAATTATTTGGATTCAAACACAATTCATGGCCTCTTTTTTATTGCAAATATTTTCCTTCACCAAAAATAATTTTAGATATATAAACAATCAAATGGGTTGGTTTTTGCCATTACTCCTGTATTTTGTGAATTGATGAAATAAATCTGGGAAATAGTACAAACTTAGCCTATAGAAAACCATTATTTAAGCTGTAAACAATCAAATATTTTGGAATATCTTCTGCACCCAAACAAATTATATAGTACATATATTCTAATTCAGCCCCACTGTCACTGCAGTAAGTAGCTTCTTAAGTGTGGCTGCAGTGACTTGATTTTTTTCCATTTTGAAAATTAAGTTTCTTCCTCATAATTATTCAGCTAGTTAACATTTAGATTCTGTTTCAGAAAAAGCATACAGTTGGTTTTAAGTGCCCCACTGGTGCAGCCTGTAGACATGTTTGGCGGTGTGCTGTAGAGCAGATGTTATTTTTTACGTAAGTTATTGTGGAAGATAGTAATTTTATAATAACACCTTTCATTTCTTTGAGCGTAAAATGTGTACCATATGGAAAAGCTTCCATTGTTTGGAAATGGTCATGCTTTTGTTTAATAGTCATAATCTTCATTTTCTAGTTTAGTGTCAAAAAAATTTTGTTGAATCACATGTGAAATTTGGTTGTGAAATACAAATGCTGTAGTCTTCATCATAGGTAGGGACTTGCATCTCTTTTTCCTTATTGAAACTAAATTTCAACAAAAAGGAAAGCCGGTGAATTCTTCTTGGGATTTCCACCAGGTCAGGCATTCTGCTACTGACGATTCAATGGCAAATTCTGAATCTTCAGGGTGTTGACATGCTCATCAACACCCTGAAGATGATGGCGGAGTTTGCCATTGCAACATCAGTAGATATTACAACATCAGTGTTTCATGTGGATATTCCGAGAAGAATTCACCAATATCATATATTGGGAAAGCCTCAGATTCTTCATCACGAGACAAGCTATTTTTATTAAACTTAGAACGTTTTTCTGAATACTAGAATACTTGCATTTGGTAGTACCTGAAAAAACATAGTTGCATGGAAATCCCAATCGCATTAGATCTAGGAATATTAAGAAAAAGATTTTTATTGCATTTATGAGTAAAATTTAATGAAGTTGCCACTAATTATTAGAAGTCAGTGTTAAATGAATATTGTTTGTTTCAGAATGCTAAGTAGATATTCCTTATTTTAATTAAATTAACTGCATTCAAATTATTTAGGTCAATTCCTGTTTGGGTGTAGCTACCATGTTAATATGGTTTACACAATGTAACTTATGAGCAATGACACAAGTGGACTTAATATTTTTTTTTAATCATCTCCAACATATATTGGTATCAAAACACATATTGACCATCTTTCCTTGGATATATGAGCTCCTCATTGACAGCTTAAAGACCTGTTTCAACTATTCCTTTCCACACAAGACAGCTCTTGTGACAAGATAAACGCTCTTTTTTTCTACAATTTTTTTCACTACCGTCTTCGACTGTTAAGTCATCATCAGTTGTAAAGGTAAATAAAATTGTGAAAAGAACAAGTGTGTGTATTTATCCCACAAAGTGAAAAGACTCTTGTGTCCATATTTAAATGGTTTACTATCACTGAAATACCATTATTATTAAATATTGCAACACTATTGTAGAGAACTATTCCACAATTACCTAACAAGTCATAGGTTTACTATGGTGATGCTTTCTTGGTAACTCACACGACCTGGTTGACATATATGTGCATGGAACTGGTTTTACTTTCATTTGAAAGCACCACAGTATAGTATGCAAGAAGAATGAACTGTAAACAAGGCTACTATGTGTATTTCTCTTTAAATACAGGTTGCCTTCATCCTCTGAAGCACCATCAGTGGTTACTGGTGGGGGTTTCTTCCAATGGGGGACCAAGTTTCGCTACTCAGGCCGAGTTGAGAAAGAAATACTTGAAGATGTTGGTCCTCTAAGAAGAGAAGAGCCGACAATAAATCGAACGTCATACCGACCCTCTAGTTTGCGGAGGAAGGCTTCCAGTGTTCCAGCAACTCCATCAACTCCTGTTGGTTCTGAGATTGGTGAAATCAGTAAGAAACATCTCTTTTAATCATTCTCTTTTCAGAAACTATTTTTATCTGCTTTAATAATCACAGTACTCCAAAGCACAGAGCTTAAAATGAAGCACATACTGATTTTTGGTATGTCACATTTTATTGCATTTTATTAATAAGCATTTCAGTTTTATTGTATTAGAATACAGCTTTGTAGTAGGTTACCTGGTTACCCCTCAGTAATTCCTTCTATTCTTCTGTAGTTGTTTCAGATCTTGAGTATAAATTAATTTTATAAAAATCATCTCTTCAACTTTTTGTCACAAGGGGCTTATCTTATGCTTGTATCCCGTTATGTCCTGCCATTCACAATTATGCAATCAATGTTAAAGAAAGTAATGGTCTTTTCATATTATACTTGTTCACAAAACAGTAAATAACATTTTTTGATTGGGAGAAATGTTCTTCTTGTTGAATTGAAGTATGTGACACTACTTATTACAAATGATAATTTTTTCTTGGAAAATGATTTGCATTTTTTGAGTGATCTATGTAGATGATTTTGACAGTAACATACCTGTTTAAAACTGGCATAATAATAAAAAAAAATATTATTCGCATGAATTTTAGGTGATAGAAAAATGAATCTACATTCAGACTTCAGAAACAGTTGCCTAAATAGTTTTATTGTACTATGTAAGTTGAGAATGTACAGCATGATTTTATAATAGACTTTTCCATATAAAATGCCTTAGGATCTTCTCCTGAATATTTTAAACAACTTGCCATGCACATTAGTATTTAAGAAGTGGCAAATACAGTATTAAATGTAAACAGGTATTGTTACTATACCCAACTCAGACATCCTAAAGATGATTAATTTGAACCTATTACCTGTATGGCAAGTTTTAGATGTCATGCTGTTCATTTTAGTTTGGGTTTCTGTTCTGCATGTTCTTCTCCTGCCTACTCTCTACCTAGTAGTTTGCAGGGTGAGGCTCCCACCTTGGACAAGAGAGATGGGCACATGGAAAAAAAAGAGGCCACCACAACTTCGTTGCAAAACTTTAAATTTACCTGAAATTTTCCCCTTGGAAATCAACGTTGTTCTTTGTGAAAGATAATAAGTAGTGGGTATAGGCAGCTAACAGGATGTTATCTTTAAGATTAATAAGTGCATCTGTTGGCATCAGCAGAAAGAGCCTTTGAGACTGTTAATATAGCCAGGTTGTCAGAACATTGATTAGAGTGAAGTTATGATTGGAGACAGTGTTATAGATATGCTCAGTATGCAATTGGAATAATACTAGTTATTATTCATAACTTAGGTAAAATCCATGTTGCTTGTACCATATAGAGAAATGAATAAATAAATAAACTGAAAGCATATGTAGTATTGGAAAAGAAGAAAATGAAATTCTGGTGTCAGAATGAAACTATTCTTCACTAATATACATGAATGAAACGTAAAACTAGGTCAAATCATCAGTCTTAAGTACTTGTTCTCTTGAACTTATTATCAAAGCAAAATAAAATTTGGTTTGAATGACATTCTTTTTCCCAGTGACAAGAAGTGATTACATATATTTATCATCAATGTAGGTATGAATTATTTTGAAGAATTTATTGAAGGTTCTTTCATTGAGAGCACAAATACCATACATACTGGAAGCACTAAACTAATGTGTACTGGTGGAGCGGATGTATGTGTGCATAACTCTGAATTTGGTCACTAAAAATGTCAATAGTGCTTTTTTTTATTCTGTAACTAAGTAATGCTTATTGATAATTAGTAATTTATTACTGACCATGGGATCTTCTTTATTTTCATATTCCAATTTTTCATCGATGCTTCATTTTGGAAGTTATTTGATTTTTTACTCTTCTCTACATCATTGAGATGAAATGGGATTGGCCAATCCAAAGCTGAACGAGCTTTTTACATTAATGCGCCACTTCTGGAGGTTACCTGTTCCTCCGACCGTGTTATTGGGTAAACTGAGAAAATTTGAGTTACAAAAATTTCACCCAACAATAAGAAAATTCAACCCAAGTGAGAAGACTGAAATGAGTTCAACATTTTTTACAATGATTTATTCCTGAACTCTTTCATCCTATTTCACTTTAAGATTACCATCACGCCATAAAAGCTGTGTTCTACATGTTTTTTGTCACTTGTAAGGAACTGGTAGGTTCATTTCGATGACGATGGTTTCAGGTTGGAATCCTTGTTAGAAGGTTTTTACAACCAAGGCAATTCCAGGGGTTCTGTGTTTCTGTGTGTGTCTCTTGAACTAAGATAAAGAAAGAGAGAGAAAGAGGGAGGGAGGGAGAGGATACGTGAGCCATGCAACAAAGAGGCGTCTACTTTTGCCCTTCTTCTCTGTTCAGGGTACGGTAGCCTCCCACGTGCCAACCACTCTGCTCCACTCCCTGACTCCCACCTGGACGGCAGCCTCATGTGTGGGGGTACGGATCCCCTCCTCTCCCCCTACTGCCCCGACAGCAATCTCCCATTGTTGGAAACGGTTGCCGAGGATCAGGAGGTTTCAGGGAAGCCCAGGGTGCCAGGTGAGGCACTGCTTGCAACAGTGTGCACAGAGAGAGAGATATATATATATAAATATATATACGAGTATATATATATATACACCTGGGGTTGGTACTGTTGCAAATGGATACTGAGGAATTCTTGGGATCCTCCCTAAGATGTTGATTCCTAAGAACCTTTAGTGGAATCTACTATCCATAATCTTTTAGCTAGTGTCTGCTGGGTGCAAAAACCTATGTTTTTTGCCTTAGGCACTACTCTATACATAAAAGATCCTGGATCTGATTCTTCACCCTGGACTGTAACAAACGCAAATAATATATTTGTAGATGACCACTCCTTGGGTTCATTCCAAACCTCACTAATCCTGCAGAGCACTTTTTCAGTGCCTAATCAAAACTTTTTCATTTTATTTTCTTTCCTGTGAGGCTTTCTACAATCCTAAGAGACATTAAGTTTGTATTAATAATCATATCTAAAGAGACTTAGTGCTCTTAGAGTCTACTAGAAGTCTTCAACATCAATATTTTTAAGTAGTGGACTTATAGAAGACTTCCAGACCTGGGGACACATTTGAGAAGGGATTATAAATGCAGTTCTAAATCAGAGGTAGCTAAAATCCAACTAAAGTAAAATAATGCTTTCTATTTCATCAAGGAATGTGGTTTTGCCTGGTGTACAGTTGTATGTCAGCAGTTCTTAATGTTTTTGCAGCAGTTTGTTTTTATCTTGCAAAATTGATTGCTTCTGTAGCTAGTATTTTTTCATCACTGTTTGTGTGTGATAATTATCATAGACCACACCTTCTTAAAGTTTATGTTATTTCATTTTTAAGCAAATTTTAGTAGTTTGACCAATTTTGGAGTTCTATAGTGGAATCAATTAGTGCATTTTGAATATTATATATTTCTTTCAGGGATGAAATAAAGATATTGCACTTCATCATTTTACCGGCAAATATGGTAAAAAAACAGTGAATGTGGTTTGTTTTTAAATGCATTTCATTAAAATTGAAAAACTACTGGTGCTGCCACTATCAATGTAATGTAAGGTTTGTCATTATCCATCTTATTGGCTATGAGAGAGTAACATGGTTCTCAATTTATATTTTCCCTATATTTTTAAGCATGTGCCTGCTAAGATATGTGCATGGAAAAGTTATGAATATCACATTTCACCCGAATGGAATGAGTATCCAGTCAATAAAAAATTTCTTCCAGATCTTAAACTGTTTAAGAAGAAATATAGCAGTCACTCCATTTGTAAATGATTGATTTTTTATTCCAAGGAGTTGTTTAAGGTATAGTTGCATATGGAGCATTATGTGACTCAGTATTTCTCTAATGTTACAGTAGAGTTACAGTTCTGGAGTTGAGTCAAATATTGTGTTCATTCAACCTTTCTTTTATGGCCTCTACTATATTGATGCTTTTTCTTGTTATTACTAGTGCCTTTGTTGATCACATGGTTTGGTGTTTATATACCTTCAGCAATTACATTATTACACTTTTTAGAGTGAAAAGCACCAACTTTATATTTCCACTATACATTTATTAAACCATGATCGAGGTTCCAATATTAAATATCATCTTCAGGTCTTAAAGTCAAAATCTCGATTAATGGTTTCCAGTGGAATTACTAATTTAGGTGTTTTTTGATTCTAAAATAAATAATTGATTCCTTATATTTGTGACTAAAATTATAAGTTACTTTTACACTTGACCTTTAGGGAAGTTGTAGCACATAATATTATTTTCCACAAAGTTGCAGCTCATGCAGTTGATTGTTGAGTTTCTTGATAGAAGAGATGGGGGTTTGCAATGCTCTATTATTTTTTGCCTTATGGAGAAAGCATTACTATGTGTAGTACAGGTGAAATCCACTGTTAATATAAAATACTTTTGCTCTTTAGTAATTTCTATCAACTTTGGAATTATCAGTGGAAATTAAGAAATTATACAATACTAGCTTATTCCACTGTACTCTAACTTCTATGGATTAAAATGGAGTCATATAATTTCTTAATGAAGAGATTCCATAAAAGTAAATGTGAAATTACATAAATAATGGGAAATAGAATCCCTTCTGAACCAGAACTCTTGACTTACAAATTTGGTTTTTGGTTCCATTTTGGGTATTTGTTTTAACTGACATTCTCCATTTCTTTCTCATTATCTCTGATTTATGCTCTCTGATTTTCATTTCCCCACTACCCAGCCTCCACCCAAAATTTCAAGAAATCTCATAAGACCCTTGGTTGATGACATGAATTACCTCTTGCCCAGGGTAATCTTTTAGTTTTCTTTTTTATAACAGAGATCTTCCTGAAAGAATGCTATGTAATTTTTCTTTCTGGGAATTCAGGCTGTGATGAGTTTCCCCTTTCACATGACGATGCTCAAGCAAGGTCTATGAGTTTTCCTTTTTCTCACATCCAATCACTTCTCCTCAAGGCTCAGCCATTGAGGATCAAAGATGTTATTTTTTAACACCCTGCTTTGACATCTCTTATTTGTTGATTGCCAATTTTCATTACTCCTTTCAAGCTCTCAAGTTGAGGGGCTTTATGATGGAATTTTTGCTATGGAAGACTGTGGTCTCACATGATGATCGCAATCTGTTTTAGTTTGTTTTCCCTCAAACCAAGTGGCCAAGGATCCAAGCCAAGTGGCCGTGGTGTCCATTTTTCCTCTGCATAAAATGATCATAAGCTCCCATATTTGACATTTTCTGTGAGTTTTCTGGCTAGTTTGATATTATCCAACTCCCTGAGTAACTTTTCTTCACATGGCTAGAGAGTGAAGGCCTTCTCCACATAGCACAACCAGCATTTGGGATTGAGGTTTGAAAAGTAGGACACCAACACTTTATTTCACCTGCACCTGCAGATTGCTGAATTCCTTAGTTGCAATCCAAAGTCACACTGTTGGGAGGTGCTGGACACCAATGCATTGTAGTTTTTTTCAGTATCCAGGAAGGAGCACCCTGTTACTTGCTATGGTGGGAAAACACCATCCTCTCATTTGTTCAAAAGAGTTTGGCAGAAAGAACAAATTTGAAGGGGCCCATGTCCCATGAGGAGAACATAAAATGTTGGCACATTTGAATGCACGTCTTCATAATGTGCTCATTGTTATGCCTCCAAGGAAGTGACAGATTGCCCATAGGGATGAAGTGTTTTTGTTTCCAGGCATGTGGAACAACACATGAAGTACTGTAGTGTAAATGGTTCTGTGGTCAACTCTCACTATCCATCACCCTCAGTGTGATTAGATGAAATCAGCAGAATGAGCCTTTTAAATCCAGGGTTTCCTCTACACTTTTCACTGGTTGCAAAGCCGCCACCCAAATTGTGGCCACCCCATATGACAAGGCAACATTCCAACAGACTTCTTGATTTCGAGTACGGCATTCTGTGGCAGCTCTTAAATCCTAATCGGTGCACATAACTTCTTCTTTAAAACTATCACTAAGGGTGCTCCGTCTAGGGATCAACAAAAATGGCACTGCCTCAGGCATTCAGTTTATTCCAGTGGCCTGGCAGCTGGACATAAATAGGTCTCAAGAATGCATCAAAGTAATGTAAAAAACTGCACGTTCTGCAACAATTAGTTTGTTAATTATACATGCATTTCGATTATTCAAATCCTTATACATATTTTCAGGATGACTGTACCAACATCTTGAACTCCTCTGTGAAGCTGTTACATAATGGACTCATGTTGACTCTTTTATTTTGTTCATACTGGTCTGGTTTCTTGGTGATGTTAATTTTTCTCCATAGAATTTTCATATTATTTTAACCATCTCCTTCCTAAGTCACACAAAACTAAAAAAAATGATTGTCATTTAGTTAAAAAATTAATAGCATATCTAGCATAATTAGTAGCATTAATAGCATAATGGTATTAATAGCATACATAGTAAGTTCATTTCTGCAGAACTGTTCGATATAAAATGTGTTTCAGTTTAAAAAAGTTTGAAATGGAAACTTCTTGAATTATGGCAGGGAAAAATACTTCAAATTTTCATATTTTACAACACTATCTTGGGTAAGAAACTATGGAAGTCCATATTATGAGTTCCTATGTAAATTTTAATGTACATGACCATAGTTTCATAGAAAGGCTACATCTTGATGATTCCATGTTTTGGACCCATGGTTTGTTTGTATGTTTTGATAAAATAAATTGCGAGAGATGAAGTTGTTTGTAAGACACAGCAGAAGGACATGGTATATTTACAATGCCACTTTTGATGAGGTATGTATGTGAATAACACTGACCCGTCTCAGGTAAAAGCAGTGATCAGTTTCAGAAAACACTCTTCCACACCTCAGTAAAAGCTGAATTTGTGATGCCTTCCTTACACTTATTCAAAATATGTTGTAAGCCAATGTCTAAATTCATATTCAGATTATAGTTTGAAATTTTACATGCTATAGTATTTGTAACTTTTGAATTCCAAGTTTCACTAATATACAGGTATGTATCAATATTTTGTTATATTCACTTATTGAACACAATGCTGGCTAATATCATTCTTTTTTATGAAAAATGCTTTTGAGCTTATGCATGTCTAACATATTATTTCACCCAAACTTTAAGATTGTGAATTTTGAACTAGTTAAAGTCTTGGTTCTTTTCATAGCAGAGGAACCTGAATCAGTTGCAAAGCATGAATCCAGCTATTTGAATGAGCATGAGCAATCTACTTCTTTAATTGAGAGTCAAATCCATGACAATGACCAAGATGGGAAGACAACTCATATTTCTACTGAAGTCATTGCCAATGGCTTATACTTGGAGCCAGTCAAATCACAAACACTGACATCTAATCCAGAAATTGGTGAAAAAGGTAAGATTTTTTAGAACTGTTATCAAAATCAACAGTATTTTTTTATTTATAGGCCTATTTTCAAAGAAACATCATTAAGGCAACTAATCCTCCCAAGAGTACTATGAGTAAATGGTAAATTAATTGGCTAATATTGTTAGTCCAAAATTGGCTAGTATAGTAAGTCCAAAAATATACATTTAACACACTCTATTGATTAAATATTGTATTCCACTCTGTTAACTGGTTGCATAAACATGAACTATGAATGTCTAATTCTTAAAATGAGATTTAATTTACCAATTTAAAAATTTCAAATTAAAATGGAAGCGTAACACAAAATGGAATTTAATGGTTTTGAATCTTTATGAAATGAAACACCTTTACATTTTGTATCCAGTGCAGAGGTTCACTAAAAGGATAATTTCTTTCAAATAAATTCTGAACCACTTATTAAACATATTGTCAATCATGGAAGAGTGAAATTGTTGTATGTGTGGCAGTTCACACATCAGGGTACTTCCTTTCCCTGTTCTGCCTACCAGGAAGATATGGTACACATTTTGATAACATGACCACAATGTGAATCAAACATTTTGAAAATTAAAGGAGATATTCAGGCCGGAAAGAGATGAAAATATTTGAAGCAATAAGGGAAATGTATGCAGATCATCTCTCAAAGATACCTAAATTTTGAAAACAAATAAATTACGGTGGTACTCAGATATCCTTACATCAAAAAGGAGATATATGGAACATCTTCCAAAATTGGATATTTATTGAGAAAAAAGGTATATCAGAAAATATTTTTCAGTATTACTATTCAGGTATATCTGCATATGTTCTGGAACCAGGAATCACAGCCCAATTGAAGGAGACCCTGGCACTCAAAGATCACAGCACCATCATTAAGTCAATTGTACAAAAAAATCCAGCTCAGTCATGGGGCAGTGCACAATGTCCTTTGTAATTTCTCATTCCTGTCGAGGGTTGCTGAATGCTCAGTCGTGTAACTTCCCACTCCCCTTGCAAATGGAAGTCCAAAATAAATCATCTAGGGAAATGTTGCAGCTGTGTAAATTTCATCCTAGTGACCTATTTGATCATATGATCACCTTGTCCAAACAGTGGGTGTACGTACCACTGCAATCCTGAGAGGAAGAAAGCAAGCATTTTAAACATGCAGATTCACTACCGTCAAATAAGGCAAAGGTGCAGCGAGGTGAGATTCTGAGCACGTTTGGGGATTGACACAAGGCTATTAGTGATAGTAACTTCATAAGGGCCAAATAAGAACAGGACAATAATACCACCATGATCTCCTGGCAAAGTTATACAGGAGTCCATTTAGAAAAAGTGATGTTGGATGCTGTCATAAGTTTGGGGGGGGGGGGGGGGTTTCCTCCATGACAAGGTACAAGTGACTGCTGCACTGTATTCCAACCTCGTCATTTCCCCCTCGCCTGGTGTCTCCAGTGACTTCTCCCCCTTCACCACCTTCACTTGAAGCACCCACTGCATGGAAGGCAATTACAGGAGAACAGTGTTGTCATTGCTGTGGCGGAGCATTCCACGAACTGCCACAAGGACTTCTACAGCAATGATGTCCAACAACTGGTTCATAAAATTCAATGAGGAACTGGTGGAATTCTGTTATGAAACAAAAGCCCCTGGTGGCCAGGAGATTTGTGAGCTCAGAATGCAGTTATTTAAAGTCATTTTCATCTTTACAGTGAGGAGAGGTAAAAGACAGGCATTTTGAACTATTGTCGGTTACTGCATTTAGGTGATATGGATTACCCAATGTGAAATTATGAAAGAACTCCCATAGTTTTTATAAATTGTTGCCAATTTATGAAGTTTAAATATAGGTACAGTTGTTGTAAGGAATACATATTTAGTAGAAAGAAAGTTGTGGGCACTATTTAGGCCTTCCACAAAAGATTACTAGAATACAAATTTTTCTCAGTCCTCATATCTTCTAATTGAACAAAATATGAGGTTGAGGCATATTACTATCCAAGTCAATGTCCATTACTGGCATCCATTTAAAAAAAAAAGATAAAAAGGACTTGTCAAAATTTTATCTAGCAAGTGCTGATGGAGATGCATGGAAATAATACATATGACTGGATGAAATGAATCGAAATAATAACTTCATCACTATCTACTTTCAAGCTGCCTTTATAATATATAAGATTGTGAGTATATACATGTTACTTAAAACTGTGCAGGTTTAAAGAATCGGCGGGTGTCAACTTTGAGACTTTAGAGATAAAATACTAAACAGTTCAGAGAATGTGTGCAAATTGCTAACTTTAAAATTAAATTTAAACCTGAAAGAGAAAAAAAAATTTTTAAAAACTGATTTCTCTGAAAATGGTAGCTAATTGCCAATTGGTGTTAATGTTCAAGTTTGGAATTTAACCTGCCTTCCTGCCATCGTGATCATTGGAGTGTGTGTGTCGTATTCTTTCTCGTTCCACAATCACCTGGGGCTTCTTTCTCCACCCAGAAGAAACATGGTAGGTTTTGTGAATGCCACTGCAAGTGGTGAAGTTCTTCTTCTTCCCTTTGTATGTCCTTCCCATGCAAAGATGCAGTGCACACATGCATGCACCCACCACTATGCACTTCTGTTCCTCTGCTCTCTGCTTTGTGGCTTGTGCATCATGCCCGTACCTGCCCATGATCTTACCAGTATGAGGTGGTGACGCGTGCATGTATGGCTGAGACATAACATGCATTTTCTCTCTCTCATTCCTTCTCGCCTCTCAAAGCTTGAATTTCTTCTTAAATATTGTGCCCTCCTGGTGAAGTGTTGGTGTCATTGTCATTCCTTCCTCCCTCCTCATTTGTGCAGAAACAACTTTGAGATCACCACTAATAATGGCTCGCCCTCCCTCCCCCCTCTCTCATCCCCTCCCCACCTTCCATCCATTCCACCCTGCAAATTCTCCTTCTTCTCCTCCCCATCTCTCTCTCTCTCATCTGTGAATCGATGACCCCAACTGCGAATGGTCCAGGCAAGGATGACAGCATCCCCGGTTTCGAATCCAGCAGTGGCAGCCCTGGCACCTACAATGACTACTACTTCCGAGATTCATTCGACCGCTCGTCCTCCGAGTCTCAGCTGGATCTCGGCCCCCACCACCAGTCTCGCCCCTCACATGGGGGAGGGCGACATTTGGAGGCAGCCGCAGTGCCCTATGGTGCAGCTGCTGCCCTCAGGGGGTCGCCAGGGATGAACTCTGCGGCGGCTGGTGGTGGAGGGGGCGGCGGGGGCGTCCGGGGACTGGTGGATGGTGGGG
>WURS02474424.1:5468140-5488281 GCA_011762765.2 Rhinocypha anisoptera
TCTAGTTTCTTTAGGACAGCTGAATGTTTGTTTTTTCTATAACTAAAGTAGTAATTCATTTCATTTACATGTCGTGATAGCATGAGCAGGTGAAAATAAAACTTTCCTGTCAAAACATGTTGTCCTGCGATGACATGCCTTCCTATCCTGTCAAAACATTTCTTGCAAACTTACACTATCCTATCGTTTTGTTCAAAGCAATGCCGAATCAGCTGCCACTTCACATCAGTATGTGACTAACTGTGGGCGAGTGAAGACGTTTGTTTTTTCTCCGAAGACGGTTTGAGAGTTTTGTTACTCGTAGGAAATTGCAGCTTATTACGTTGTAATCGTTGTGAGGTGGGTAAGCTTTGTCATCATGCCTAGACAGTGCGTGAACCACCCCGATGAATTTTGTTACGTGTGCGGTGAAATTACTTTCAAGGCTCAAAGGCGGAACATTACTCCCTTTTTGAGACAGTGTTATAAACTTTATTTTGACTGTTGGGCGTTGGGCGACCAGGATAAAGGATGGGCACCTCATGTGATGTGTAGCACTTGTGTAAGGATTCTGGAACCACCCGAAAATGTTAATCTTAGCGAAGATTCAGATAGTAATCAATAATGTGAGAATGAAGGATTCGAAAACTTGAAGGACCCAAATTTCGGACGGAGTACATCTGATGGACCTCATTTAATATCCTAGAGGATTTAAATGATCTAGTGCGCGATTTAAATTTGTTCAAAAATCAGAGTAAAATCTTAGGATCACGATTATTGGGTTGGAAATTGCTGGATCCAAAAACGAAAATTTCTATGCATCGATCTCGCCATAAAAAATTTTAATTAATTTTTTCTCCAGAAAACAACCTTAATGTTGGCAATGATGTTCTCTTTATTATGGATACTCTTAATATGAAATACAACACAGATGATTGGCGTTTGTTCATTGATTCCTCTAAGATCAGTTTAAAGGCTGTTCTCTTACATAATGGAAATGAACTCCCCTCGTTACCGTTAGCTCTTGGAACTGACATGAAAGAATCTTACGAGAACATGCAGTTACTTTAAGAAAAAATTCACTACGAAAAATATAAGTGGAAAATTTGTGGCGACTTAAAAGTAATTGCAATTTTACTATTCTTACAGCGTGGCTACACGAAATATTGTTGCTTCATCTGTGAGTGGGATAGCAGAGACAGAAAAAATCATTACTTGAAAAAAGATTGCCCAGAACGCAAAGCACTTGTTTCTGGATCCAAAATTACACTTTTTCAGCCATTGGTCAATCCGAAAAATATTCTTTTGCCACCTCTACATATTAAATTAGAACTTTTTAAAAATTTTGTGAAAGCCATGGACAAAAATGGTGCTGGTTTTACTTACTGAAAAAAAAAATTCCCTAAAATTAGTGAGGCAAAGATCAAAGGAGTGCCAAATCATTGGGCCAAAAATTAGGGAAGTGCTGAGGGATTCGGAATTTTAACAGCAATTGAGTTCAACGGAAAAAAAACGCTTGGAACGCATTCAAAAATGTAGTTGAACATTTTCTAGGATATATCATGGCTGAAAATTATTGCGATCTGGTGGTTAATCTTATTTAATCGTACCAAAAAATGAGCTATGTCTTTAAAAATTCACTTCTTCGACTCACTCCTGGACTTTTTTCCACCAAACCTTGGCGCCGTTAGTGATGAACACGGTGAACGTTTCCACCAGGATATTTTACGCATGGAAAAACGGTACCAAGGAAAGTTCAGCAACATGTTAGCAGATTACTGCAGGTCACTGAAAATTGACTTGCCAGATGCTAAATATGCGAGAAAATCCTAAGTACCCAATTTTTCACATTTTTTTAAATTTACGATTTATTTGCTGAAACTCGCTTGAACCACCATTTAATCCGGTTGTCCTAAGGAAACTAAACGTGATAGAAAAAATCTGAGCCCAGATTCGGAATTAGCACGAAAAATACCTTTAGGATCACCCAACAACATGTCTAGGACAAAAAAAATATTTTTTTGTTGACCAGTGTTATTAAGTAATATATGTGACCCGGGAAAGGAGCGTCTTTTATTTATACCAACAATCATGCGAATTAGTTCTTATATATAGAAAAGGGTTGACTAACTTTCCTTAGCAGCCTTCCTAACAGCCCGCATATAGAAAGCAAATCACGCATTGGTTGAACAACTTAGCTATTAATATATCAACATTTTAATTTGTTCACCCTAAATTCAGCACGTTATTCCGAATGATTAAACGTCAAGAAGATACATTTGTGACTAGAATTGGTAAATCAATACTGAAATATTTAAAATTGAAACACTGAAAATTGGACTTGCCGACAAGGAATGATAAAACATTTGTATTTAATTTTAGTATTGAAATGATGCCTAGTAGCAATGACTAAAAACTTGAGGCTGAAAGTAACAAATATGTCATTGTTTTTACAGGAAGTTATTTCATCTGCCAAAGACACGGTTGGAAATAAAACCCTGTCATTATTATAAAATACTCCACAACGTATAAGACGGTGTTATTCTATAACAATACCAGCGGGAACAAATAATACGTATGATTAGGTAATGACAATTTGAGGGTAAAAGAGCCCATGATTCATTCGAGCTTTACTACAATTAATAAACTTTCAAATCCGTCATCTGTTATGGGGTTTTCTTACTTTGGAAGAATTGTTTAAAACCCCTCTCCAACAACCTGTGGCCTTTTGTATTATGACCACCCCTTTCGTGTTCCAAAAACTTAAATACATGAATAATTAAATATGTATATGACAACTGAATTTCCTCTAAATTCATTTCGTAGCAGCACAATTCTCTGGAAGAAATAAGTCCATTACGAGGCGCAATACGTGAGAGTCAACCCTAGCCAAAAGATGCCCGTTAGAAAAATGATATGATCTCCTGGTATGTTAAGAATTTCAAATTCCAAGTAAAATTTTCTAGAGAGGTTATGAAATTACTAGGAATTATGAATCTAGGAATATGTCGGTACAAATTTTATTCCCGTCAATCGATTCAAATGGATTTTAACAGTCCAAACACTTACAAAATAATTACAAATCTAAGCAACCAACCACGAAAAAAAACAAATTGAATTAACAACCATGTTCGTTCGTACTCGAAGGCTTGCAAGTTAAATTGGGCTATCAGATTACCACCTTGCTCTTCAAAACCGTTTATTTTATGGAGAGCAAGTTTTGAATAGTAATTAGCGGAAAATCGGCGGAATAAATTAATCTTTATAATTAACAGGGCTGAAAAATTGGAGGCAAGGTATTCGCTAAGAAAGAAACATCTACCCTTGCAAAATTCACGTTCCTTAAAAAGTTTTCCTATAAAATTTAATCTTACCTACGGCATTGGTCAGGAAGTGGGTAAAAAGTCGACTGCAAGACAGCTATCCCGGTGGGAGAGTGGTTGATATTGTGGGTGGTGGGGTTGGGTGGGCATAGGTGGTCAGGGAGGATGTGATGCGTCCTCGGAAAGGAGGAAGCCGGATGGGGGTCATAAGGGCGAGAGCTATGTTGGAGGTCGGGAAGGGATGTAGTACACACTCACCCCGCAACCTGGGCCACCGCCGTCCATCCGTCCGTCTCGTACCCCCCCCTCGTGTCTCCCGCGAACGGAGAGAGAGAGTCATACGGCGACGGTGCGCGGGGCTATCTCGGAGAGTCGGGGTGGAGAGAAGGCCGGTCCCATTCAATGACAGAGAGGCCGAGAAGCGCCAGTAACGGCGACTCTGCAAAGCACAAACGGAGTTAAAGTGAGGCGGGGAATTGAGAAAGACGGGGAGCGAGAGAGTGTGTGTGTGTGAGAGAGAGAGAGAGGGAACGGCGGGAGCAAGATAGAGAGACTGCGTCCTGTAGTTCTCAAAGACGGAAAGGTGGAAAACGGGGACGTTGGGAGTGGAGAGGAGTGGAGGAGGATGGATGTAGAAAAGTCGGAGGGTGGGGTGTGAGTGAAAGGGAGTCTCCGGAATAGAAGAGAGGAAGAGCGGGTTTCGCGTGGAACAGAGTGAGATGATAGGCGTGACTGGGGGAAAGGCGAGGGGTTGGGGTTAGGGCTGCGCGCTGGACGGGTAGCAGGGGTGTGGTGCATGTTCAGTTTTGATGCCGGCGCCGCCGGATTCAAAGGCGGGAGCATCAAAAAGCCCGGTGCCGACGTCACCCGCGGTAATGTGCGTACGGGGAGGCGACGACATCGTAATTAAAAATAAGGAAAAGCAAAGAGACCTCAGTCACCTAATGGGAGAGGCGAAGTGAAACAAGTGATCATGCTAGGAAGTTAAATACAAGTGGCACACAGCCTCTTGGGTAAATACAATAACTACTGCATATATATTCTACTTTTTTCTGATATAATAGACATCGTTTCTGTTTGGGTGTAAAAATGTACTTTTTCCTAAAATCATTGACTATTTATCAGTAATATATATATATATATATATATTTACTAATTATGTGAAATATATTTCTGACTATTGCTTTAAACGGACGTTGATTTATAAAAAATACCTTTCAGTGATAAAATTTAATTTTTTTGCCAGTAATTTCACGTAATAAAAGTGCAGCACATGAGTGAAATTCCAAATTTTGGTTTCGTCAAACATGGATAATTTGGTAGTTATAAATTCTCAAGACGTATTTTCATCTTCCCGACAAATTTCATATCGTTATTCCTTCGAAGGTAAAATGAAAGAATGAAGTCGTCAAATAATTATATATAATGATTTTGAAAAAGATATTGCATAATTAGTAAACCTAAATATTTTATATTTGAAATTGATCATTCATTTCAAGCTACCGAATGCCACCTTCAAGTTTCAAATTAATCAACGGTGTGAAGGGGTTTTCCTTTAAAGCATTAATATTCCCCGTTCTCAAAGCTCGAGTCACTAAAATCCAAGGAGATGACTGGAACCTCTTCGAACTTCTTTTCGCTGATAGGACCTTTTACATTTCAAACCAGTCCTGCCCATTAGCAAAACCTTCTCCAAAGTTTCGTGAAATTAATTGAATTGTGCTGAAATTCAGACGTCACGTACCATCTTTCTCCAAAAGTTTACCGAGCCCTTTATACAAGAGCTAAAAAAAATTTTTTCACGATTTTTTGTCCAAACCTTCCACCTTACCATTTATAAATATCACGAGAGAACATGTTTAATCTTTATGCCCTTCGTAGCTCATTCGTATTTCATTTATTAGGAAGACTCGCCTCCATTGCTTTGCTGAGTAACTACCTTTTCAACCCTATTCTGACTTAGCTGAGTGTGTACTTTAGGAGATTAATTGACAATATTTAAATGAGAAAAAACAAACGTAATTTTAAACTAAATATAAAAATCATTATTTTATTAAAATGGAGGAATTATAATAGAAAGATAACACGCAATATATATGATAGATCAGTAATGTTTTGATACAAGTGACGCCATAAATGGAACGCTGATTTAATAATTAAACATTCATGGGTTCGATACAATAAAAAATTATCAACATCATAAGAAAACGAAAAACAAATCCTCCAACCTGGACCCCTCGCGGAAGACGGGCTGTGACTGCCACAGTCCAGGACAAACCTATGTCAAGTGATCGAGGAATAACACCGCGTTAAAAAAAATTGCCTGATCTGGCTCTAGGTGATAGTACCTTCTGTCTCGCTGTCATGGATACGGTGAAGACTACCACAGCAGTGAAGGAGGAGGTTTGGATCAGGATCTAGAAGAGGCCGGCTGTAGGCACAAGTGATTCATCAAAGCGGGGTTAATCACTTGGGCCCAAAATTTTGGCGGTAGACAAGAGAGAACAAACCTGGGGATTCACACCAAAAGAAAAGATATCCAGAGGTCATAATGGGATTGCAACCTGTGTTATTTTTTTTCGAAAACAGGATTTCCTGTATGATCGACAACATCAACCCTTTTCCGTGATGGAACCGTCTTCGGTGAAATTACTCTAGTGAGCAACCAACCCAATAGCATACAAACACCTTGAGAAAAAACACTTGTTTGGAACACGGAACAGTAACACATTCGTTCAAATGGGAAGGCTCCACAACAATGGATCAATATATTGGAAGAAAGAAATACATATATACGTACATATAATATATATATATCTTTGGGGTTGCGTGAAACGAGACTTATAGATGAAATCCAAATGGAGATGGAGTGTGATGATTTTAAAATATACAACGTCCGATCACAAATTTTAGACCAACATCTAAGATAATCTCTTTCCCGTCATTTAGGTCCGAATAAAAGACCTACCCAATAATTAATCTCCACTTTCCCATAAACCAAGACAATAGATGAAACAAGTGGAAGGTGGAAGACTTTTGGGAAACACTCGAAAAGCAACTAATCAAAGTCCCAAGAAGAAAAAATGAAAACCCTGTTTGGCGAATTCAACGCGCATGCAAGGAAAGAAAGGAAGAAGAAGAAATTGATTGTAGGGGAACACAGGGCATTTATTGACACATATAGTAACGGAAGAGATTAAAATAATTCTGCAAGCAGTTTAATCGGAAACTTATCTACACTCATTATGGGAATAACTGTGCAGTATCAGCAGTGTTTACGTGGAAAGACGCGTTTCGCTACTCTGTAGTATATTTACAAAGTAACGAAATACGTCGTTCTCCGTAAACACTCACGCCTGAGTAATTATGTTTTCGTATGTGTGCTCATTTAAGAGCACTACCAAAGGAAAAAAACATGGATCACCGCAACACTACGTTAGCGGAACTTCAGATACCACCATGTTGCATTAAAAACCAGCACGAAGGGATAGATCATAAACAATAAAACAAGGAAACTACTAACCTTGGAGTATACCACTACCTCTCTGAAACTATAGTAAACTTTCAGCCGAATATACATCGAATTAGAGATAATAAGAAACCAAGAATCCATATTGAAGGCCTCAAAAAAGAAATAAAAGTTTGAGAAGAAAATCTAACAACATTGAAGATGAAGTCAATGGGAATGTATCCTTTAAGTTAGGCAAATAGTGATGAAGAGTTTCTATTTAAACCAAACCCAGGAATAAATGAATGGCTTGACTCAAGAAAGAACTACTGAGAATATCATCAGAGGATAAATGATGACACGGAAAAAGTCACTGTGAAAAAAACTGGAAAATGCTCCAAGAAAAACAATACCTTGGCATTATTTAGAATCTTTAAGGAATAACTGTCTCCAATTATGTTTTAAAACACAGGAAGACATCCTAGACTCCAGGGATACGGAGAATAACAAACTTTTGTAATCCCATGTTGATAGTCACTCGCAGTCAACAACTCACCAATAAATCGCCCGGTAAAGAAAGGATAGTGTGCGAATGGAGGAAACTTGGCGGGCATAAAGCAGAAGAGGTTTGATAACGTCTCATTAGCCATATCTGGATTACATTCCCTAGCAAGTGGAAAACACTCTCATTTGTTTGATGCATAAAATTTGATATCTAACGTAGCCAAAAAATTTCAGAGGATTTTAGCTGCTTTTTACAAAGTACTTTCAAAGACCTTGCAGTAAGAGGGCGGGTGGATCATCAAACAGACGAATCTCAAAAAGAATTTTCAAACGGGACAAATATTTTGCGTAAAGAGAATTCTGAGAGTTATGGCTATATATGAGTTAAAATTACGGTACACGTGTTCATTGACCTAAGAAGAGTTGACTCATGATTCGATTGACTGGAGGGCGCTCATTATCATTTTGTGATAATTCAACAAGGATGGAAAAATGAAGGTAATCATAGATCTAGCAATAACAAAAACTCCAAACTTAAACTATGTGAAGATCTCAGAGCCATTAAAATAAAGGCAGAGGTTAGACAGGGGTAGAGGAACTCACAGTTTTTTCTAATGTTATTCTCGTAAAAATAATGAGATTATGATTAAGGAAAACTATAAAAGAAGGAGTAGACATTTTCCGTATATGTTCAAATATAGAATGATAACAGGTTCACTTTGGACTTGGTATAGCTATCAGATAATAAAGAATAACCCCAGGAAAACTTGAAATCTAAACGACACCTTTGAAATAGCAGGACAGACTTCTACTACAAAACATGATCTTTGAAATACAAATATGATAAAGAAACAATTCTTTATACAAGGTGTTGAAAATGTAAGGGAGCAAATAAACTTAATAACTTGGTGAATGTATTCAACCTTAATAATCATCACCTGCCTTCAACCATAAAGTCGACTTGATAGTTGAGGGTAGAGATTACGTAGTACTTACGCCAATGTCGTCTGACAACTCACATATTAGGGTAGGGGTACCAAATCGTTTTCCTATGACCTTGGTTTCCCAGGAAGATCTGATGCCCGAAAAATCACTATAGTGTAGATGGAAGTATTTAGAGAGGGCACCGATTCTCTACCCCACATCCTCCGTTCAGTAGACAAGCGCTCTACTCACTGTACTACCGAGACTTCATTCAGATTTAACAAATATGACAAAGGAGCGAAAAAAGAACGATCGAGAAAGATGGATTGATTATGGGCTAGTAAAGACTAGAAGATAATAAATAGTACTTCAAGGTACAAAAGTAGTTCGTGTGTTTTCCTAGCATTACTTATTCCCATTATTTCTTTTTGGAAGTTAATATCATTTTCCTTAATATCTTACTTAGTCAGTGATGCAAACCAAGAAGAAGATCCGAATCTTAAAATATACAAATATGGAAACAGCGTCAAATCTTACGTAGGGAGTAAAGGCGTTCAATCTGTTATAACAGATAATCATAAAAAAGCTATCACCCGACAAAGAATCTCGTCATATAAAAATATAAATATTTTATTCAATACATTTCAAATAATTATTATATTTTATTTAATAAGTTACTAATGTAATCATTATAGTAAATGTTTTAATCATAAAACATTTATTATCGATGTATGAAGAGAAAAGTAAAATTGAGAGCGAAAAATCGAAAAATGAGCGACTACAGCCGTAGTTGCCTCCTCCGTTACTGAGGCTGAAAATTAATAGAGACTTGTTTTCATCGTTTTTCATCTCCTACCAAGAGTTTTTCCTGCAGTGTAACGGGTTTGATATGAGATATAATAGTTTCTAGCTTCATGACATGCACTCAAAGAGATGCAGTCAATATGAGAATTCAGGTGAGTGTTTCAACTTTTTATCTTATCGTTATAGGGAATACATTAAATATATAAAAATTAAAAAAAGACTTGTAGGTGTCCCTTTAAGCTACCGTCAAGTTGATGATTACTTTGAAGTTAATTTGTGCCATCGCAGAATATATACACAACATACAACTACCTGGACACTAAAAGATCCATCAGCCACAGTAATCAACGTGTATTAATTCAAATGACTTCGTCCAGAATATCCAAAGCAGTTTAAAAAGTAATGAAAAATTGAGAAAAATGCTGCGAAAATTTTTATAGAGCAAAGCATTTTGTTGCAAAGTTATTGGCTGTAGTCCAATGGGATTCTTAATAATATCAAGTCATATGTACTCAAAAGAAATGAAACAAGGCAGGGATGTAGGATGGTTTATTGACCTGCAAGTATAGTGTCGAGGTAATTAATAAAACCCTCAACAGGGAGTATATTTAAAAAAATATAAATCACTCAGACGATTACTTAATTTGTCTCTAGGTAGTAATGCTTACAAATTTCATTTTACCAACTCTTTGACCTCTTTATTTATAAAAAATATTATTTTTATTTCCAGAAAGGTCCGTATTTACCACAAGATGTGACTTAGGCAGCAGCAATAGATTTCTCTAGCTAAAAAGAAACCTTAAATTTGCTGACCTAATGCCATATAGCCGAGAGAGCTAGGAGGATGGTTTGATTCATGTCATGCGATCTTCCTCTGAAAATAACCATGACTGAAACTGAGGGACAAGTTTATATTTGACAAGGTAAGGGATCCATTAGAATTGCTACTTTTAAAGGAATATATTACTTTTATTGAGTAAGATTCCGGCATTGACAAAAATTATTAGATAAATATATCAGTGGATACAGTATTAAAATTGCAATGACACTATTTGGTGTCCTACATCTAAGGCTCATAGCACTATTCCACTCTTCACTATTATTAAGATTATTTGGA
Source organism: Rhinocypha anisoptera (assembly GCA_011762765.2). Classification (NCBI taxonomy): domain Eukaryota; kingdom Metazoa; phylum Arthropoda; class Insecta; order Odonata; family Chlorocyphidae; genus Rhinocypha; species Rhinocypha anisoptera. The sequence continues at coordinate 5,478,240 of WURS02474424.1, forward strand.
ACCTCCATAAATGACGTCTTTATCTTTAAACCCATTTCTCCAGGTGGAAGAAGGAACTACCTAGTCTCAATCTCACCCCAATAAAGACTTTTTATTATTATTTCTCCCGTTGGCCATTCTCGGATTCGCTAGAACGGAACACCCCCTAAAGTGACTTCTGACATAAAATGAAATTTCTGCCATAAGCCCCCGTCTCTCGATTATTTCCAAGGGAATCCTTCCCAGTGAGATGGAGGAAAGCTTTGTTCGATTCATTGAGCAAGACATTTGAGAGCCTCCAGTTTGCGGAAACTAAATTAAAAACATGCAATTTTCAAGAGATAAAACTGTAGAACGGAATGAAATATGAAACATTTTAACCCAACGCAGAGATGCAAAATGATTTTCGTTACAAGATATCATCTTAAATGCCGGGGGCAATATAGAGTCAGCTTCTGTGTTTTCCTTAGCTACTCTTGAGTCTTCCGTGACGTCAAGAGAAACTAAACTCCCTCCCTCACCTGATATTGAACCTCATGTGACCAGAAAATTCATCAAAACACTTACGGATGGAACCAATGTAAAATTGCTGAAATTAATTTTATATTCTGCGAAATGAATAAAACTTTTTCCAACTGTGCCGCAATTAGCCCCGAAACAATTCATCCGACAATGGCTGGACAAGATTCCCGAAAAATTAAAATCTAAGTGAAAACATCAGAGAGGCCTCATGTGTTACAACAAGTGATTAATTTGTTTATTATTTCACGATAATAATGACAAAAAAATAATAAAACTAGCAAAATCTTTGCGTGAGCAATTTTTGTATTTTCAGACGAGAAAATTGGTTGAAGCGATAGCACCCAAATGAGCTATACAATTCCATTCTACTGAAGCACGCTATTTTAAACATAATGAGGTTGTCACTTGTAAATTTTAATTTGTATATTCCACTTGTATATTTCTTCTATGACAACCTTTATTATTTTTCATTATGGAATTCCACCAAGTCACGGCCCCCTCAGATAATTATATTCCCGGTATTTTAGTTTAGAATATGAGTGTAAAGATGAAGATGGGTGTTTTAGATGTTTTGATCATGGAAAGGAATGGATAAAATAAGATGAGGAGGGAGAAACACAAGAAAGTGTTAGGAATAACATGGCAAGATAGACAGTTGCTGAGGATGGAGAACTGGACTATATTATGATTACACTGAACGTTGTGGCCGTTTGGGAGGATGAAGGCCGGGAAATAAATGTAATGCGAGAGAGAGAGAATCAAAAGCATTAAGCGATAGATAAGGTATACGGAGGTTAGTAATGATTTACTGATGAAGTTTACTTTTCTACTAATACTTTTCAAATATCACCTATTTTCAAAATTTTATTCCCCTATTTATATACCTTTTATTGATTAAAAATTATGTTGAAAAGTCAACATTATATTCCTTAAATTAAGGAAAATTAATTTTAATTACAAAATTTATATTTAATATAAGGTATTCTACAGGTAAAAAGCTGTATTTAAATTTGCAGGAGGCGGGAAATGGGCGACTATTCCAATATTCTGCCTAAAAGATACTTCTGATCTGTAAACAGCATATTATAAAAAAATCAATGAAGGTCTTGCGGGAAGAGAGATTATTGAATGGATTATATAACTACAGTGTGCAAAGGATAATTTTCAAAGGGTGAAAAAATCATCACAGAATATTCAAATCCTTATATTTTAAACCGATGTAAATAACGACTTTTACAGACATTTTGAGTCTATATGATTTTCAACTTCAGGGTTTAAATAATGAGTATTAAAAATATGCAATTTATCTCAAATAAGTTTTATAACTAATCGGGTTTTGATGTAGTATCATCAAAACTACTACACCAAAACCGGGTAGTAATAAGCGATATTTTGTGGAAAATTGCACATTTTTATTATTCGTTATGACTAAATTCCGCCATATCACGCCTGATACTTCATTGTTTGCAGGGATTATATGCCGAGAGTTACACAAAAGTACCTAATTTCTTCAATGAACACACTTTTACCTCAACTGGCTTATAATTCAGAGGACTCGGCTATTACATTTACCTATCATTGCGCTTTAGTGTTCAATTCATACTTATAAAACACATCCTCAAGATGAAATACTCAATGTTATGTTAAAAAAACATTTATAATGAAAATAAGAGAAGTAGTGGCCCCCGATCGAATTAGTCACACGATTGTCAAAATTAGATAAAGAACTAGGGATATGATAATAGAACAAATTCAATACACCATAGTGGGTTCGTTTGTACAATTGTGCATTTTCACGTTACATTGAGTTTTCAGTACTTCAACTTTCAATACGTTAATTTTATTTACTTTCATGGAAATGAAACCATTAAGTATGCCTAATAACTTTCATAAAGTCAATAAAAATAATGAATGCAATAAGGTGAAAGCTTATCTAGCATCACGCATACTTAAACTTGAAGGGTCAATTTCTTGATATATTTCAAATCTCGGTCATCAGCATCAACTTCCACTACGTTTACCTAAACCGATAGTGCTTATACACGTTAAGAGTTAAGTCTCATTCTCTTGTTATTTTCAGCTAACAAATCCTACCCGTTTTTCTAGATTCTTATTCTTGGATGTTTTACATAACTTACCACCCCGGGATTTTAAATTTTTAAATATTAAACTCTTGGCCTATGCTATTATCTCTTACAGGGAGCTGTCAGAAATTACTAAATATAGTTGTTACGTCACCAACCACTTGACGTTTGTCATAAAACGTATGTGAATAGAAAAAAGTGAACTAAGGCCATATGCTTTCATAGAATAGACGTAAAGAGTCACACTGTGCCCATATTACTTCCCCCCTGCAAAAAATAATACGGCGCGAGAATATTGAAAAAATTAATTTTAGGTTCATTTCATGCTTCATTTGAAACTCAACTATACGATGATCTATTTTTTATGTTCTCCATGTTCCATAGCTAATTTGGACATGTACATTGATGGCGAATAAAATAATCTTCGGTGAAGGTAATTTTTCCAATTTTTTAACGTATGTAGACGGTCTGATATTGCCTCGACTAGTATCATGTACTAAAAATGAGTTTGACATAGGTAGTTAACAAAGAATGTATCGCAAAATGGAGTTGATACTCGATATTTACAATACCATTAACTATCATGCGGTATAAGGTATCCGATTCCAAATTCTTAACGGATATAGCCATGCTTATAAAATAAAATAAAACTAAATTTTAATTTAAAATCTTTCGCTCCATAACGTATTTATTTTGCCTATTTTATTTTCCTTTTGTTCATTTTTGAGAAGAAATTAAAATTTTTAAATGAATTTACGCAGTTTTGTTTTGTTTTAATAGAGTTTCTTTCGCAGCCATCAATGTCAACATGATTTAAAGCCTCGTCTATCCGAGGAGCATAAAGTTCACATCCTTTCATCGTTAGACATTGATGAAAATCGTGAAATTACTAATCATACTTTTTCTTATGAAGACACTTCTAACAGTATACATTTCTCTCTTTCATTCCTTACTTCATCACAAAGCATCATCATGTCTAATTTCAGTCCTGCGTATTTTCAACCCTTCTTAGCTTTTGGCTATTTCCTATGGCCTCCAAAGAAACATTAGGCCAGCCACACACTCTCCCCCCCCAATAAACCCCAGTTTTTACCTTCCCTCATTATTGTTCCCCTTTATTGCCCAGCTTGCTTTTTCGCTCCAACATCTTCTCTTTTACTTCCTCTTGATCCCTTTCTTTATTCCTCATCCACAATGCTTTTTTTATGCCATTCCTTATGCCCTGGCGTCAGTTCCTCACCACTCTACCTTTATTTCTCCTTCCCTCTTTCTTAATTCTGTCTTCCCCTAAGCCTCGTCGGATGTTACTTGACATAATATTTTTACTGGTTTTTGAGAAAAATTGTTCCGGAAAAAGTTCTGGCGCCAACGGGACTAGAATCCCTACTATCTTTTTTGAAAATTTTTATCCCCGCCTTTTTCACTCATTTTAAGGGAAATTCATTACAACTTTGACTCTCGACCAACTTTTAACATATTTTACAATTCCTGAATTATGTATTTCTACGTATATTCCTTAAAAAATTATTAAAATTTGTTCGTTCATTTGGATAAAATAGCCACTAGCTCCGCGAATGACGATATGATAAGCTTCATCCATAAGTGAAAGCGTATTTCTGAATAATTACGGTAGACAAGTCCTATTAAGTTAATTCAGTTGATATTAATGAGCACAGGTGTTTGCATAAAAATTTTCTTTAATTCTAATGGCTAAACATTTGAGTCGAACTTTCGACTAAATTCTTCGGCATAAATAGAATACGTAGTACTGAAATCATGGGGGGGTACTGAAAGACAGGATTGGAATTTAATGAAATATTCTTGGGAAAAAATAAAAAGAGGGATTCTGAGACTAATTAAGGCGGATAACGTTAAGCACACACAAGAAAGAGAGAGAGAATGCTTACTTAAGAGGAAAGATAAATATAATGAGAAGTTAAGAAAGCCAACCAAATTAAGAAGGACATCGATTGTGCATAACGATCAGTGAAGTATAATGGATATCCAAAATTTCTCTTATTGTAAAAATAAGTATACCTCAATTATTCACAAAAATCATGTCTTAATAAGTGATTCGCATAATTCATTGTTCGAAATTTCAATTTTGTTTTATATCGTTAGCTTAATGTGTCATGCTTGCTTGGTACATGTAGAATAAAAATGTATGGTAAACTGTTCATTAAACGTCCATGAGGTACAGAATTTGAGCACTAAAGAAAAGGAGTGCAAAGTAGGAGCTAGAGCTCTGCTATTGAAATTAAAATACTGTTATTTTGAGTATAAGCGGACAAGGTAATGAGAAAAATCTGGATGGAGGGTGAAGCAGTGGATATAGTAACAATCTCCAAAGAAATAAGGACAGAGAGAGGGGGGGGGGTGAAATTCCCGGCCAATTACAGCAGACCGAAGCAAATAAAGAAACACAAAGGATAGGAAGAGAACAAATTTTAAGGGAAAGAGGCAAAATGTGGCCAAAGGGTGGTGAAAGGATTTACACTTCCCTTAGACGAGGATGTTATGGAATGTCTAGGTGTGAGAATAAAGACAAAGAAATGAGTGAAAATACGCCTGCCCTTTCAGTCTCCACATGCCTCTTGCCCACAAGGATATGCCTTCGGGCCTCCATGGGGTTCGGTGTGAGGCGGAGGGGTGGGATAAGAGTGCACATCATCAGAATAGGGAATTTCGCCTATGTGGCCCGTCAATTCTTCCTCATTTTTACCGAAACATTAATCAAAGAGTAAATGGCAACAGAGCCTGTACATTCTCTCTGGAAGAGCTTATCGTACTCTAACTAAACAAAGCGCAAGAGAAACGTTCGGAGTTGGAATTTTGAACTTTTTAACGTATTTTTCTCTTTTTCCTGAAGTTATAGCATGGCTTTAAAATAGACCTAAGTACACGGCCTGTGAGAGAAATCCCATTTTTTCCTTGGAGACGCTCTTATGTAAAGCATGTATTATTTTGATAACACGAGAAAATTAAATTTAAGTACATCCTTGGTGATAAATCAAGCCCAACTCGTCATTCTTAAGTTTGTATTTAATTTTAAGGGCAATGAACCATCATGTTTGCCAAATTTCAAGGAAGAGATGTGTAGTGATATGAAAACGAATGCAAATTCGAAGTTCAAGAAAATTCAATCTGCTGTGGGAAAATAAAAGCAGCAAGTGAATCGAAGATTTTTATACCACTTTTGCAATGCAACCTCTACACCGGGTTCAAAACAAAAAATCGTGATTCTGAACTGGAAAAAAGTGTAACTCAAGAGTACAATATAATTTTTAACGTTCAATCCCATTATTTCATTACGGTGGATTTTACAATTGATCTAGATTTACGTGTTCTCTATTTTCTTGCGATAAAAGCATGGTGTGGTATAGATTAACGTTATTTCAAATCCTAGTTTTCAACGACTAAGTAACGATATATATCGGCATTGTTGCCATAATTGAATAAAATTATTTATATATACCCTCCAGTAAAATATCTTAATCATTATGTACATTATAGAACGCACTATAGAGAAACACTGTTTTTCATACCTTCAAGTGAAATGGTTTGGTTATTTAAGAAAAATAGCTTATAAGTACATTAATCCAGCTCATTAATTATATGCAGTAAGATTTTAAGACTCAGGATGGACACGTCACCTTCAAAAAAAGTGAAAAAATTAAGACAACAACTTATGCGAATATTTCATCTATGAAATAAATAACAGAATTATCTAAACGTTTTACCCTTAATCGAAAGTTTCCCGAAAGGATGGGTGGGTGAATATCTGTTTTTCCTCGGAAAATTTTACTCTTTTGAAACCGTAAAACATCCTTTGGAAAAATACAATATACTAACAGAATTTTTTGTAATTCATGCATTTCTTGTAACGCCATCATACAGTATGGATACTCCGTTCGACTCCTAAGGCTTTTGGTAAATAATTGGGTACAGAAGTTAATTGGATTCTTCAGAATAGAGAGAGAATTAGCGTTTGTAATAATGAAGGAAATAAAAGGAGTATTAGTGAAATTGTATGTGAGGAGAGGGTAGCGATGTAGCGGGATAGAGGTATAATGCCGGGGGAACGGCTTTAGAGGGAATGGGTTCGGCGGGAAAAAACGAGAGGAAGTCGATGAGCATGAGGCAGGGGTTAATTGCTGGAAAGGAAAGAGAGGGAGGAAGGGAGGGAGAGTAAGGAGGGAGGGAGGGAAAACTTGCGACAAGGGGAAAACAAAGCGAGACATCATTGAGACTACTGAAAATAAATAACGGGCAATGATCATCCTATCACGTGAGACCATTACAGTTTGTGCCTTTCATGACATTTCAGTTCGAGATTCAGTCAAAATATTAGAGTACTGCAAACGATTGCCTCCATGGAGCTCAATAATGTCAGTTAACATGCTTGAATGGACCGAATTAAAAAAGCATTAAAAAACCTGACCTTCTGAAAGGTGGGACTTTTTTACAGTATGTGTGAAAGCGACGACGGAAGTGACTTTATATCATTAGCTGCGGTTTTCCGATATATTCCTTCCAGGACTCATCTTAGAGGTGTGGTTGCAGAAACTACCGGACCAGAAATGCATTTTTATGTATTTGAAATTAAAATGTGATATAACTACAGAAAAACGCCTTAACTAAATGCATTTCTACGCCATTCATCGAATAGATCGCGATAGTAAAGCAAACCATTTTACACCCACTGGAGGGGACATGGTGTGATCACGCTTGTGAGTAGAGTTCACAGTGAAACAAGCGTAAACGCTGAAAATCTTACTTTAAAAGGAGAGAATGAAGGAAAGGCGGCGAGATCATCAATGGTCTCTTCGGATGCCAAAATTATATTATGGGTGTCAACTTAAAAACTGAAAAGCAAAGAAGCCAGAAAATAGGAAATTATTTAAGTTAGCTATCACATAATTTAGCGAACGGACAGCTGAAGACCCATAAAAAATAACCAATTTCACTTCTAGTTTATCGAAATGTCAACACGAACAGCATATATTATCGCAAATGAGTGCCAATTTGCGATAAAAGATGACTAATATATCGACCGCGATATTTTTCAATCAAATCGTGGCTCACTATTGTTATTTGGAAGAGATAGTGTTTCAAAATGGTCGAGGATAATTAATGTTCAAGCATCCTCTTAAACAATTATCTTGGTAACAAGAAAAACATGAATATTACCTAAATTGACACAATAACAGTATACACTTACACACAAGTTATCCAAAAAATCATAGAAAAATTTGAATTAGACTTATGAAACGTCTACTCTTGAGTAATTGGAGAGGTTTCATTTACAACCCTTAAATATTAATCTCTATAGTTTCTATTCTGATTCACATACGACATATCATACGGTCATAACTGAGGAAGTATAACGCTTGCCCAACTAGGATACGGATACCAAATACCACTCATAACCATATGCGGGAAATGAATTCGCGCCGGCATCTTCCTTAATGCAATACCCATTGAGCAAGGTAATAGGGCAAGATACGGAGGGCATCATGGACGGCGACGGGTTACACTCGGAGAAAGGAGCGAACACCTTGAGGCATTGAATGAAACAGGGAGATGGAATACGGAGGAGATGAAAGCAAGGGAATGGGGAGGCGCGGCTAGTTTAAATAACACAAGAATAAAACGACGGGAACACGGGCGAGAAACGTGCCCATATACATATAATAAAGAGGAAGAGTGAGAAAGGAATTTTAATCGGGGAATGGCAAGATTGGGAGGAAGGGAGGTCGAAAGAAAAGGAGAGAAGGAAAGAACGTGCTCCGAGGTAATATGGAAGAGGGGGAGAGAGAGCGCGTGAGGGGGCGGAGGAAGAGGAGGACATGACAGAAAAAGGAAAGCATCCTAGAGAGAGGGAGAGTGACTGAGTGTAAACCATGACGACGACTCTCGAGTGAAAATTGATAGATAAGAAGAGAAGCAACGGCGGGCGGGCGAGTGCGTGCGGGCGGTTTGATAGCGATATCAAAGGTGAAATAAGCACGACGTGGATGGAGACGGAGAGCCGAAGATGGAATGACGCAAAGAAATTGGTAGAATGAAAAGAGACTCGGCGAGACAGATGGGATTTATTTTGAGCAATGGCAGCTGCGGAAGGACGAAATCAAGCCTACGGTTGAGTCTAAAGAAAAACTGAAACGTATGAACGCCACAAGACTACCATAACTGGGTTCATTGCAGGCAACAATGACGAGAACGATAACACAATTTTATGAATTTCGTTTTCCGAAAGATTCTATTCGGAAAAAGAGAAAGCAATGAATCTAAAGAGAAGACGGAACGAACCCCTTACCTCAAACATATATACGTGTAGGCAGATGAGGCAGAATGTAGCATTTTTGTTAATAGGGTTCATCGACGGCTATAGTCATTTAGTACCTGTTCAAATCATAGAATAACCCTTTTGGAAAAACACAACACCCGTGCCATAGGAGGGACTCGATCACCACCGTCCTTGGATTACACTATCAACACTATCAACCCCCAGACTAACCCGGCCGGCGTAAATAAGTCTCTGAGTATACATTAATAAAATATTTTTTTTCTCCCCTAAGTCACAATTTGGAACTTAATTTCCAGACAGCTTTTAAATCCAGAATCTACTTTAAACCTGGATACCATTTAAAATGGGTATTACACGGAATTATATATTTATCAACTTTCCAAATTCAATTATTTAGTGGAATGTATCAATTTCTATTACACTTATTGAACGAACGTCATGAATATTGATTGAATGCATTGAAAAGTTGTTTAAGTCTGAATCTAGAAGAGCAAAATATGATAACATTTATAATTTCACTTAAACGAACAGACCTTTTGGTACTATCGTCGGTTTTAATACAATTTGAAAACCTAGAGTTTCCAGTCATATTATAAATATAAATAACTGAGATTTTAAATTAACTTTTTATAACTTTATTAACTTTAAATAACTGAGATTTAACTTTAAATACTGAGATTCTAACCTTATGGTTAGAATCTCAGTTATTTAAACTTTTTCAAAGTTTTATATATAACAAAGAATTAGAATAACAACAATAATCCAACAATTACTATAGCAGTAACTTTTATTGTTTCCTGACATAGGCCAATATTTAGTGGAATATTATTTTAGCTTGGTATTTTTAACGATTCAAAGGCTTTTTGGCTAACTACGCTAAAACTGACTTTCAAAATATTACTAACAGTATGTATGCAGTGCTAAAGGTACTGCAAAATTCTACAGCCATTCTCTTGGAAGAAGGCCTCTCAATAGCAGTATAATCATTTGTAATAAACAACTGAAATTTATATCAGCAGTAATATTTTCTGGCGTGATATGGTGAAAGTTATCCATTACGGAAATAAAAATCAGTTGGTGAGCTACACAAATTTTTAATGCGACGACCTAGGTTTCGACACGTTGTGTCATCATCCCCTGATGATGA